>JAGKQL010000924.1:0-25758 GCA_018398635.1 Cyprinodon brontotheroides
ATGTTTGTTTTAGTCCTTCAGAGACCCTGAAAAAAAATAAACTTTTTTGTGAAAGTTTTGAAAATGTGAATTTCATCAACAATCTGTCACTTTCCCTAGGTTTTGTGCTCTCGAGGGCAGGTGAAGCCGTCAGAAGATAAGAGATAAAGGCAGTTCTTGATTGCCTGCCACACCTGAAACCGCGAACTAACTTCATAGAGATTTTTGGTATTGCTAACTTTTACAGGAGGTTCATAAAAAACTATAGCCAGACAGCTCTACCTCTCACAGCTCTTACCTCTGTTAAGAGAACATTCCACTGGACCCCTGAGGCCGAAGATGCCTTCAATAAACTAAAAAAACTCTTTTCCAGTGCCCCCATTTTGGTTCAACCTGATCCAACGAAACAGTTCATCCTTGAGGTGGATGCATCTGATTCCGGTGTAGGAGCTGTTCTCTCTCAGCAATCAGATTCTGACCAGAAAACTCACCCATGTGCATTCTTTTCACGCAGATTATCCCCAGCCGAACAAAATTACGATGTTGGAGACCGTGAACTTCTTGCCATTAAGCTCGCCCTGGAGGAATGGAGACACTGGCTCGAGGGCTGAGCATCTAGTACTGGTTTGGACAGAACCTGGCTTATATCAAATCGGCAAAAGATCTCAACCTAATGCAAGTATCTAAGGTGGTCGTTCTTCACGCTTTCAAATCCTACCATTGGCTTCCTATAGACCTGGTTCCAAGAACGTCAAGCCCATTCCCTCTCGTCTGTATTCCACCCATCGTAACCTGAGACACCCTCAACCTGTTCCTCCCTGCCTCATGTACAGTTGGAGCCGCTTCCCTGGGAGATCACTGATCTGATCAACCTGCCCCTGGCTTCTGAACCTGACCCAGGTAATGGTCCTCCTAATAAGATGGGCGTCCCATCTTCCGTCAGATCACGCCATCCAGTGGATGCACGCAGCACCTCGCCCATCCTGGAGTGGGAGCAGAACCATCGCCTCATAAACAGGCTGATTTTGGGTGGCTCTCCTGCATGGGGCATCAAAGCCGTGAGTACGTTTGGTTTGTCCTACCTGGCGCGAAACAAGACTCTCCCATCAAATCACCTTCCACCCCATGTACCTCTGCTCTGTTCCAACCCTGGGCTCCTATCCTTATCATGCCTATCGTCAAATGGTCTCCTACTTCTGGTGTGCGAATTTTACCATAATGGGAAATCAATGCTATCTACTTTCCAAGGTCAAAGCCTTCATCGGCTCCCCTAGAAAGCTCCCCACTGTGAGCCCCAGGTTTTGCTCTGTTCCTATTAAGCAATACCTTCTCCATGGGTCCCCCAAGAAATCCTCTCTAGATCGCGGGTCCCTGCTCCATCCTACAGGGTTCCTCAAAGCTTTCTTGTCTCTTGCATTAAACTGTAATCCTCTCTCCCCCTGGTTGCTCATCCCCAGCCAAAGGGGCAGACGGAGAGGATGAACCAGCAACTCAAGTCCACTCCTCTCCGCTGCTTGACTTCAAACAAATCCTTCCGACTCCGGAGTCCGTTCCTGACTTGGGATTGAATATGTTTCTGCACAACTCCCTGGCAGATCTGCTTCTACTGGTTTATCCCCCTTTCAAGTGTACATAGGGTATCAGCCTCCACTCTTCCCCGCAGACGAGAGAGAGATAACGGTAAGATCTGTCCATCATCAGCATTCCCGTCGTTGCCAGCGTGATTCTGTGAAAGATACCATCACCACCCTGCACCCGTGCTTCCAAGATAAACCAAGCAGGTTCGCAGCACTCCAGGAGACGCCCCGGCCCCTGACTTTCGCACTCCAGGCCGGGGAGGTTTGGCTATCAACTCCAAGACATCCCTTTTTGAAGGCTAAGTGTCCTGGCGGCTCGGCAGTACCTCGTCGACTGGGAGGGCTACGGTCCGGAGGACCGCACTCTGGGTTCCTGGCTCGTTTATCCTCGATCCGTCCCTTGATCGAGGGAGCCATTTAGAGGTCCTCTCTGGGTCCACATCTCTCGGGACCGCCAAGAGGCGGTCGTTGAGGAGGGGGGGTACTGTTGTGGATCTGGAGATTCTCCACCTTCTCCAGCAGACTGTGCTGTGGATCTCCTGGGTTGGAGCCCTCCAGCACAGCTGACGTTCATCAGCCTCAACACCAGGAGACCTGGCCTATATAAGCAGCTGCCAGACCGCACCTTCAACGCCAAGAGTGTTGACCAAGTTTGGCTAGCGAACCTGAGCCTTTGTATCTACTAGAACCTTTGCCTCCCCAAAGAGTGCAAACCCGGGCCAATGGGTCCCTGCCTCTGTCTCTCTCGGGCCCTAGGAAACCTGGTCTCTCTCGGTGAAGCTCTGGATGAGCTTAGCCTGTTACCTGCCTTCCCTGCCCTAGAGAGCCAAACCCTCAAGATCTCACTCTGGAATCCACCTGCTGCTCTCAGAGAGAGAAAGAACTAATTCACTCAAACCAAGATCTGTCACTAAGAAGTCAGAAGCTAGACGCTGCTGCTGCTGAGTATACTCTGCTTGAACTAAACAGTCTTCTGGACCCAACTGGTTCCCTCTCTCAAATAAGAAAGCCTGGACCTCTTCAAGGTTATTCTCAGAAACATCTGAAACTCAGCAATCCTACATTCTGTTAACCTGGCTAATGAAACTGTCTCATATTCATGCAGACGCCAGAAAATCCTGCCCGGACAAGAACCTGAATCCAGTTAATGTCTTTATTGTGAAACCTTTAAATAAACTCTGTTAATCTTTTACCCAGTCTCCAGTGGTGTTCTGCATGTGGGTTTATTTCCTAAACCAACCATGACAGTTTCCAGCATCTGTCAAATAACTTTGTGCTCTTCTAAATAAACAGTTGAACTTTTTACTCTGACTCCGTGGTGTTCTGCATGTGGGTTAGGAACCTAAACCCCAACATGACAGAACACTCTGGCCAACAACCTAACCCAGCAGTCCACCTCCGGAGGATGATTGAGGAGCAAGCAGCTCTAATCCAAGGACATGATTCAACCCTCCGTGAGTTAAACACACGTTTGGATCAACAAAATCAATCTTTACAGGACTTAGCCGGCTATCTGAGGAATGCTAACGCAGAACCAGCTCAACTTCCGGTTCTGAAGCCAAACCCGCCTCAAAGGTTGTGGGAACCAGTTCTCGCCACTTCCTGAATTCGGCCCTGGCCACTCCGAGAAATTTCAGGTGTATTACTTAGAGGTAAATGCAAGTGATTCTTATTCCAGTGTAAATTGATTTTGAACAGCTGCCCGTCCAGTTTCTCCAATGACAAGAGAAAAATTAGTTTCATTCTCTCTCAATTGACCGGAAGAGCTCTCGAATGGGCGGAAGCCAGATTTGCCTCAGTATCCAGTTTCAGGTGCACTTTTGACCAATTCATCAAAGAATTTTCTCAAGTCTTTAACCAAGACTCTGATAAATCAATTGATTTTCGAGCCCTACTTAGTCTTAAACAAGGATATCAGATTGTGGCCGATTTCTCGATCGACTTCCGGGTCAAAGCCGCAGCTTCTGGTTGGAACGAATGCGCGCTTAAGAGCGCCTTTTTCAAGGCTCTAAACGAAGAAATTAAAGACGAACTCGCCACAATCGACGAACCAGCTACTTTGGAAGATTTAATCAGGCTAACTATTTGTCCTGATAATAGACTCCGAGCCAGAACCAGGTCAAAGCCAAGAAGCCATGTGTTTTCTGTAGCTGCCCCAGTAACTAACAGCTCTTCTGTGTTTTCTTTACCCCCAGAGTCCGATTCCAGACCAAGGAATCGAAATCAGTCAGCGTCGTTCCTGCTCACATCACTCATGTTGTCTCTCTCTCGGCAGAAACTTCTGAGGTTGAACCTATGCAGATCGGTCATACCGGACTCTCCAATGAAGAAAGACAAAGAAGATTCAAAGGGAATCTATGCATGTATTGTGGTGAGCCTGGCCATTTTATTTCCACCTGCCCAGCTAAGTCAAAAGCCGGGGTCCGTCAGAGGATGTGAGGAGTCTGGCGGACCATCTCCAATCTGAGAAATCTCCTCATCTACTGCTACCAGCTACCCTGTTTACTTCTGATCAGACTCTCACACTGTCCGCCTTTATTAATTCTGGTTGTGAGAGAAATTTAATAGACTCTAATCTGGTTCAACAGTTGAACATTGAAACCATTCCTCTGAAGAAACCTCTTAGAGTTTCAGCCATTGATGGAAAGAGGTTACATCAAGTTACACATCAGACTCTGCCTCTTGAACTCCTGATCTCTGGAAATCACAGAGAGACTATAACCTTTTTTGTTTTTTCTTCTGCCTGTTCATCTCTAGTGCTGGGATTTGAGTGGTTAGAGCTACACAACCCTCACATTAACTGGGCAAAAAGACACATTGAATCGTGGTCTGCCTCCTGTCTCCGTTCTGCAGCGCCTGCCATTCAGTCTCCGAAAAATCAAAGGGAGACTGACCCCCCTGATCTTTCCTCCGTTCCGTCTGAGTATCACGATTTGGCACCAGTCTTCAGCAAGGTCAGTGCACTGTCTCTTCCTCCTCACAGACCATATGACTGTGCCATAGATCTGTTGCCTGGGGCTCCCCTTCCTAGCAGTCGACATTTTAATATCTCCAAACCAGAGAGAGAAACGATGGAGAAATACATTAATGAGTCCCTAGCTGCTGGAATTATTCGGCCGTCCTCATCCCCTCTTGGTGCAGGCTTCTTTTTTGTTGGAAAGAAGGATGGTTCTCTCCGACCCTGTATAGATTACAGAGGGCTCAACCAAATAACCACTAAAAACAAGTATCCCTTACCTCTGCTCGCATCTGCATTTGAACCTGTTCAAGGGGCTACTGTGTTTACCAAACTGGACTTGAGAAATGCCTACCATCTTCTCAGAATAAGAGAGGGAGATGAGTGGAAGACGGCCTTCAAGACCCCTATTGGTCAATTTGAATACCTGGTGATGCCTTTTGGTCTGACAAACGCTCCTGCCTGTTTCCAAGCCCTGGTCAATCATGTGTTAAAAGATTTTCTTAACGTTTTTGTTTATATCGATGACATCTTGATCTATTCTAAGAATCTGTCAGACCACAAGAAACATGTTCGTTTGGTCTCCAAAGACTGCTTGAAAATAAGCGTTTTGTCAAGGCCGAAAAATTTGAGTTTCACCAACCTTCTGTCACCTTTTTAGGGTTTGTGCTCGAGGGCGGGCAGGTGAAGCCATCGGAAGACAAGATAAAAGCAGTGTTGGACTGGCCAACCCCCGAAAATCGCAAGCAGCTTCAAAGGTTTTTGGGGTTTCCAAACTTTTACAGGAGATTCATAAGAAACTTCAGTCAGACAGCCCAACCTCTCACAGCACTGACTTCTGTTAAAAGGACATTCCACTGGTCTGCAGAGGCTGAGGCTGCGTTCAATAAACTCAAAGCTCTTTTTTCCAGCACACCCATCCTCATTCAACCTGACCCCTCTAAGCAGTTCATTTTAGAGGTGGATGCATCTGACTCTGGAGTGGGGGCAGTTCTATCTAAACAATCTGATTCTGACCATTAAACTCACCCATGCGCCTTCTTCTCTCGCAGGCTTTCTCCAGCTGAACAAAACTATGACGTCGGTGATAGAGAACTGCTAGCAATCAAGCTGGTTCTGGAGGAGTGGCGGCATTGGCTAGAGGGCGCTGAACACCCGGTGCTGGTATGGATTGACCATAAAAACCTGTCCTACATTCAATCTGTCAAGAGGTCTAACCAACGTCAGTCCCGTTGGTCCCTGTTCTTTTCCCGGTTTAACCTGATTATATCCTACAGACCCGGATCCAAACACATCAAGCCTGACTCTCTTTCTCGTCTGGACTCATCTGAGAAGCCTGAAACACCTGAACCTGTTCTTCCTGCCAGTTGCACCGTGGGAGCCGTTTCCTGGGAGATCTCCGATCTGATTAATCTTGCCTTAGCTTCTGAACCTGACCCAGGAACTGGACCACACTACCGTACGTACGTACCTACCTCTGTAAGATCTCGGCTCATACATTGGATGCACTCTGCAAAATTTTCAGCCCATCCAGGAATCAGCAGAACCATTGCCCTCATCACCCGGCGTTTCTGGTGGCCGTCCCTTCATAAGGACGTGAAGGAATACGTTCTGGCCTGTCCCATCTGTGACAGAAACAAGCGGTCTCATCAGCCTCCTTCCGGTCTGCTTCATCCTCTGCCTGTTCCGTCTCGTCCCTGGTCCCACATAGCGGTGGATTTTGTAACGGGCCTCCCTGTCTCCAAGGGTATGACTACAATACTCACTCAATATTGATCGCTAAAAACCTGCCATCTTGTTCCCTCAGGGAAGCTCCCACAGCCTTCCCAAACAGCTCACCCTTAATTAAACACGCTCTTTCACTCCATGGCATACCCCAAGAGATCCTGTCTGACAGAGGTCCCCAGTTCACAGCTTCAGGTCTGAGCAGTTTTGCTCTGCACTCAACTCCAAGGTATCTTTCCCTCGGCTATCACCTGCAACCAATGGCCAGACCGAGAGAATGAATCAGGAATTAGAATCCACCCTCCATTGCCTGAATTCCACCAACCCGACCGATTATTGAGTATGCACACAATTCCCAGAAATCATCTGCAACCGGTCTGTCTCCATTCCAAGTCTCACTAGGATACCAGCCACCACTCTTTCCAGCAGATGAAAAGGAGATTTCAGTCCAGTCTGTCCACCATCACATCCGCCATTGCCACAAGGTGTGGAATGACACCATCGCTGCTCTGAACCGGACCTCCCCCACAAAATAAACCCATTCTCAGAGCAGAAAATCCACGCTTCAGCCCCATCTACACCCTCGACAACAGGTTTGGCTATCAACACGCCACATACCACCTCTCTCCGTCTGGAAGAGCTTCCCAGCAGAAACCTGCCTGGCTCTCAGAAGCAACCTGGAGATCAAACTGTCTGAACCTCCTGCCTGCTCTCAAGAAGAGAACTGGAGAAAACCAGGTCTGAACTCTAACAAGTCTGAAGTCAAGCCCTGTCGCTGCCTAGCCCTCTCCCGCCTCTCAGTCTCTGGACCCTTCTGGTTCCCTCCCTCTGCCGCTCAGCCAGAACCTCTGAATAGGTACAGACCTGCACATCATCTCAGATACAAGATCATAAGCTTCCTGGCTAATCCAACTGTCCCTCTCTGCAGAGAACCCTGTGTGACCAGTCCCGGATCTGTTTCCAGCATCTGTCAAATAACTTTGTGCTTTGTGCTGCAATAAACAGTTGAACTTTTTACTCTGACTCCGTGGTGTTCTGTATGTGGATTAGGAACCTAAACCCCAACATGACAGGTTCTGGTTTGTTAGTTATTTTGTTGGATTTTTTTTATTCCTGCCTCAGTGCCTGAGAACCTTATTAAACCACTTAAATTCATTTAAACACCTCCACCTTCAGCAGCTGTCGGTTCCCCCCTGCCTTCTGCCTCCTCCAGGCGTAGGAACCGCCGCTGGGGCAAGAAGGCCACTCCCTCTCCGGCGGGTCAGCCTGACGCCTCCACTCTCTCTCCGTCGGGTCAACTTGACGCCTCCTCTCCTTCTCCGTCGGGTCAGCCTAACACCTCCACTCCCTCTCCGGCTGGTCAGCCTGACGCCTCCACTCCTTCTCCGGCGGGTCAGCCTGACGCCTCCACTCCCTCTTTGGCGGGTCAGCCTGACGCCTCCACTCCCTCTCCGGCGGGTCAGCCTGAAGCCTCCACTCTTCCAGTAGTTCAGCCAGCTGCAAGCCTCAGTCCCCATCCTCACCGGGTCAGTTCATTATGTTTTTGTAAACACCTCCTTGATCAACAGTTAGCACCATCCACCAGAAAACTCAAATTAGGTCCACTTGTCATACCACACACAGTCAGAGATCCCCATATACCTGAGTCAGACCTCTGGAGCTTCTTTTATGGGGAGAGGGAGGATCTTTTCCCTTTCCTGCCACCTCCATCAGCTCCCCGCCAGCCAGATCCCGGTTCAGAGCCTGTTAGCATTTCTGTTTCTCTATCTTCAGAGCCCGTCAGCGTTCCAGTTTCCCCAGCTCCAGAACTCGTTAGCCTTCCAGTTTCCCTAGCTTCAGAGCCCAGTAGTGTTCCAGTTTCTCTAGCTTCAGAGCCCGTTAGCATTCCAGTTTCCTTAGCTTCAGAGCCCGTCAGTGTTCCTGTTTCTCTAGCTTCAGAGCCCGTCAGCGTTCCAGTTTCTCTAGCTTCAGAACCTATTAACAGTCCATTTTTCCTAGCGCCTGAATCCGTTAGCGAACCAGTTAGCCTAGCGCCTGAACCCGTTAGCGAACCAGTTAGCCTAGCACTGAACCCGTTAGCAAACCTGCTAGCCTTGTGCCTGAACCCGTTAGAGACCCCGTTAGCCTAGCTCTGTGCCGCCGCCGGAGCCTGCTCTGTGCCGTCCAGAGACCTCTGAGCCTGCTCTGTGCCGCCCAGAGACCCCTGAGCCTGCGCTCTGTGCCGTCCAGAGACCCCGGAGCCTGCTCTTGTGCCCTCCAGAGACCCCTGAGCCAAAGCATTCAAAAGAGGCTTCAGAGTTCGGGGTATGTGGAAGTATCGCCTCCAAGAGCCCCCTAGCGGGCGCCGCCGCTTGCCTCCATGAGCTCCTCTGAGGGCGCCTCCAAGCCTCCCAGAGCCCTCTGCGGGCGCTCCAAGTCTCCAGCGAACCCTCTGCGGCGCGCTGCAAGCCTCCAAGCAGCTCCCTTCTGCGGGCGCTCCAAGCCTCCAATAGCCCTCTGAGGGCTAAATAAGCCTCCAAAAGACTCCTGCGGGCGCTCCAAGCCTCAAAGAGCTTCCACGGCAGGCGCTTTCAAGCCCCCTCGGAGGCTGTGTACCTGAGCCGCAGTCGGCGGCTCGCTCCGGAAATTGTTCCTCCTGAGTCGCCAGTGGGCGTGTCCCTTCTGAGCTCGTTCCTGAGCCGCTATCGGGCGTCTCCCTCTGAGCCTGTTCCTGAGCCACAGTCGGCGGCCCCCTCTGAGCCTGTTCCAGAGCCTCAGTCGGCACCCCTCTGGAGCCTGCCCCAGAGCCTCAGTCGGGCGCGCTCCTCTGAGCCTGCCCCGAGCCGCCAGTCGTCCCCTGAGCCTGTTCCTGAGCTGCAGTCGGCGTGTCCCCTCTTGAGCTCGTCTCCTGAGCCGCTGAACGAGACGGGCGCTCTTCCTTTGGGAACTATCTGCCGGTGCTGAGGCGGCGCTCTCTTGAGCTACTTGTTGAAATGGGAGGCGCTGCCCTCTCTACTCCTGCAGAAACAGAGATGTCGTTTCCTCCCTGGTGTTCTTCAGGCAACGGAGACGCTCAGTTCTCCTGTTCCTGTAGCAACGATGTCAGTCTTCCCTCCAGGGTCCTCGCAGCAACTGAGACGCCATCCTTCCTCCTAGGTTCCTGCATAACGGAGACGCTGTCCGCCCTCGAGGTTCTTGCAGCAACGGGAGACGCCGTCCTCCTCCGAGTAGTTCCTGCAGCAACGGAGACGCCGCCGTTCTCCCGCGGGTTCCTGCAGCAACGGAGACGTTGGCCTCCAGTGGCCCTCCTTCATCGTCGGCCTCCTCCAAAGACCCTCCTTCGTCGCCTGACCCACGGCCGGCCGCCAGAGCGTCTGCCTCGCCTCCGGCCGGCCTCCTGAGACTCTGCTTCGCCTCCGGCCCTACTGCCGGCCTCCGGAGCGTCTGCCGTGCCTCTGGCTCCGTGGCCGGCCTCCAGAGCGTCTGCCATGCCTCCGGGCATGGCAGACGCTCTGGCCTTTAAAAGCCCTCCCTCTTTAGTTCCTGTTTGCTGGATCCTCGTCTAACCTCTCGTCATCGTCTGTCTGCCTTCCTCGTCTCTCCCTAGTTCCTAGATTTTGGTTTTCCCCTGATGTCACCTTGGTTCTGGTTCGTTAGTTATTTTGTTGGATTTTTTTTTATTCCTGCCTCAGTGCCTGAGAACCTTATTAAACCACTTAAATTCACCTCTGCCAACTTGTCTCTGCATTCGGGTCCTCCAAACCAACACCACTTTCTGTCAAACATTTTTATTTCAGGACGGGCTGGCAAAGTCTTGTCCTTCATTATATTTTGTTTAAGAAGTGCAGTAACTCTTATTTTACCAGCAGGTGCAGAATTCCTGGAAAATGAAATGAACAATTGGCTGAGAGCAGCCAGAGAGAGAGGGGTTCAAATGGTTGAAAGCACTGAATTTTGATAAGAGGGTTTGAATAGGCTCTGATTGACTTGACTGAATTGGTTAATAACTGGACTGGATCCCAATGATTGATTAGGACATCATAGCAATGGTGTTGAAGTGCAGCTTGCCATTGCAAAGGTTTATTGAAGAATAAGAAGAGTACTACATGTGTATGTGACTGGTGTTGACCTCACTAAGGAGTGTTTAGATATTGTGAGCTAAATGTTTTTTTTCCTGGCTGTAAGCTGAAGGCCATTTTGGAGAGCTCAGAGTTTGTTTTAATTCCTCTGTGGTTATGATATGACCTATGAGATAGAGATGATTATGGGGGTGTGAAGCTTGTGGACTTTTGTTGGGGGTGGAATTGAGCACCTATTAAGAGCCAGTCATTCTGACAAAGGCACTAAATAAATGACATGATGATCCTAGAACTTTTTGGAGAGATCGGAGCACACAAGGGGGGGTTTGTTGTCTTACATGTTTGTCGTCCCTTGTGTCTGTATGTCTTCTTTTGCTTGTTTACTAATATCTCGGGCTTTAGCAAAGAAAAGAAGACATTACACTATTGGTAATTATGTTTCAACAGCTCAGACTACACTACAGATGGAAATGTTTCAAAATGAACAATGGACTTTTTTTGGAGGGAGGAAGGTGTAATCCACAGAAAGGATTACACTACAGAGGGGACCATTGCCCGATCTCCCGGGGCAAGTAGTTTTTTTTTGTTGGGAGAGTACAAATTCCATTGCATTTGCCCGCCGGGCAAGTGCAATGACTGCAAAAAAAATATATATTTATCACTCAAAATTACTTTAAAATCACTGTCATTCGATGAAAATGACCCAGAAGCGTTGCCAGCACCATTTTTGTTGTTTTGTACACATTCTTGCGTGATTTGAAAAAGCTGTGTGATTTTCCGCCAGATGGCGTGATTTTTGTCCAGGAATTAGTGTTAATCAGACTAATTTTTTTTCAACTTGGCAGGCTAAAAAACAACAAGGCAAAAAAATGTAAGTACAGTAACACACCCAATCACCAGCGCTGCCTGAATTGAACTAAAGTTCACATGAATCATATTTTGGGCTTAACATGAAGTGAACGTGCATCGTGGCTACTGCCTGATGAACGTTATTGTGAACTCGTTCATTCTGGTGTCTGTGAACGGCACGCTCTCTCAGTTCAACTCCGTTCAATAGGTTGCCAAATTTCTATAGAGGCCAGTCCTCCAGGCGAAACCCCAGCTAAATCACACCACAGCGTAAACAGGCCTTAATATGTAGCGGGGAAAAAAACGCAATCACAACGCAACTTTCCAGCTACCGGTATGCGTAGCCTACGGCAGCGTCGTCATCAAAACAAAATGCAGCGTGGAAGCCACAGCAGCATGGAGGCAACCGTGGATGAGAAAAAGCAGCAGTATGATCACTTAAAACAGTTTTATGACCAGGTGGTCGGTGAGGATGATAGCTTGGCACAATCGCACGTTGCCCGCCGGCTTTCAGTATTAAAAATCTGCACTTCAGTAACATCTCAAATTCCTACCTCAGCCTGGTCCTTCAGTTTGTGTCAGTAAAATTTTCTTGAGGGTTTTACTATTCATGTAACTTGTTGTTAAACCTGCCTGGTATAATTTTCCAGGATTCCAGGATTCCTTTTTTAGTATGTACTGAAATTAAATTTCAAATGGAAAAATTGCAAAAGAAAAAACATTTGCACCTTAAAGACTGCTTTTCTGTTTTCTTTTAATAATTCCTCATAAAAAGACCATTCAAGCCAAGCAGCACATTTTTCTGATGTTTTTGAGAATATATACTGTACTTTAGGGGTGAAAGCTGCAGCTACTACTAGTGTGAAGTGTATGGACAGCAACAAAGCGTTAAAACAACAATTGGGAAATGCAATGCTGTCCCCTCAATGTTAATGTAAACCCTGGTTGGATAAGGATTCAAAACTGGATATGAAGATGAAATTCTGGCCGCACAGTTTCAGTGTTTACAACTGACAAAATAATTGCTGTCTGTGTGGTTCTACAGTGTAGGCTATGGTGTATATTGAACAATATAAAAGTGGACTATGAACTAGTTTGTATATGTAACTGTGAGTTAATAATACTGAATGTGTAAAATTTCTACTATATATTAACAGTAATAGCGATAATATTGCCCTTTCAGCATTCTGCAGGCTCTGGGCTTACACGAACACTGAGCAAAATAAATAGGGTCAAAGAAGTGGCCTACCATGACTATGAGGCTGATCCTAGTGGAAAATTTGTCCTCTGCATTTGTCCCTAACTATGACCTTGACCAAGGTCATTGACCTTGTTACTGACATGTAACAACCATACCATGCATGTTGCTTTTAGGTTAATAGAGGTTGGTCCCTGATGAGACCCTGATGAGACGACAAGATGGTAGGAAGGAGGGCTACTGTAACGTCAGCACCCTTCTAGGATTGACATCATTACAGTAGGGGGTAAAATCACATGATTGTCTTTTTTTCTGGTTTGAAAAATGAGCTGACACACACACAAAAAAAAAAAAAAAAAGCTACTTTCACACTCTGGCTAAAACAGCTGTTTTTAAAGAGAAGTCCGGTCAGCAAGGAATAATCAAACACTGCAACTTGCTTAACAGCCGATACGGCACCGTGACTTCACAAAGCTGTACATAGGTGGCAGTGGTGTTCTTTGACAAACATGGATGTCTCCAATAAAGCACATTCAAATGAAAATTACTATTAGTTAGAAAAACGTATCAGTTATTAAACATTATGCAATAATTTCATATTTAAAGTACTTTCAGAAGTTTGAATTCTGAATATGACTGAATATGACTTCTTGTTTAACTGAAGCTGAGCATCAACCAACAGGTTTTGCCAAGGAACAGTCAGATTTCTGGGATAAATGAAAAGTAAGTTTAATATCTGGGCAAATGTCGTTATCTTTAAAGGTACTTTGAATATGACAAATGTGTACTATCAGAATGCATTTTCTGATTTATTGATTATTAGCTTATAAGAGTGCCATATTTGTATTATAGTGAAAAACTCACTATATCTGTGGTAGTGAGTGAGAAATGGCTGATAAGTGGCAGACTGACAGATGACTGCGTGTGCTGCCTTCAAATAGAAGCTGATTGTGCAGAAATGCAACATGAGGAAAAGACAAACCTGAACAAACTAAATAACTCTGTGTTTTTAACTAAGCATTTTCTAAATCACTTTGGCAAAAATATTGAATGACTAAATCTCAAATCTAAGCCATACATGTTATAGTTTTGTCACTTGTTTCAATGAGATAATATGTTTAGTGCAGCAGCAGGGATTGAACAAGATGTTTGTCCTTCTCTGCTCCCATGCAGTGCATTACATACTATAAATGATCTGAAATCCTATACTTCAGCTCTCTTTTAATCTATAAGTGAGAGTGCTATTAAAAGAAAATGTGCTAGATGTCAGCGTGAAGCTCTGCATTACTCGAATGCCAACCAGTCTTGCAGCGATTATGCTCTATGAAGTCAAATACAATCAAGCTGCTAGTCAGATTATACAACAACATACTGTTATAGAACCCAAGGATTCCAGTACACAGATGAAAGATGAACACTTTAAAAAGGGGATCAAAAAAGACAAAGCAATCAATACATTTCTCCTAATTGTCTTTTCTCTTCGTGTGAGTTTTTCAGATTGAACTGGGATAATGTAAATGTCATATCCTGGCATCTGAGTGTAAGTTTGTGCTGGTACTTGTATTTAATACATTGTGGGGCCCATTTTCTGAAAAAAGCACAATGTGAAGACCAACTACTGTATTTCATGTGAGTCCCGATGCCTGGGTCCATAAGCAGAATTTGCTGTTTTAGAGGCAGGGATCACTTTTAGGATTAATGAGTGAATTAAGTTTAGGTTGGAGCTAGGTGTGAACCTTTAAATGTCACGTTTAGGGCAGGCATGTCCAAAGTTAGCCCTCGTGGCCATTGTGTTGTGGGTTTTAGAGCTTTCCCTGCTTCAGCACAGCTGATTTCCATTGCTAGGTCATTAAAAGGCTTCTGCTAAACTGCAACCATCAGAATCAGCTGTGTTAAAGCCGAGAAACACTAGCTGTTTGTTCCCTCTTCTATTTGTTTGGCTTCAGGATAGAGAGCTTAAGAGCAGCTCCATCTCACTGCAGAGCTGAGTCCAACGTGCTTTTTAGTCATACAGTGTGAACAGATTTCATCAGAGCGTCGGGCCGAACATAAATCGTGAGCTGTGAACTCACACTGTACGACTAAACCCAGCAATTAGTCGTACAGTGTGAGCAGAAGCGGCGTGCAATGACTGTAAAAATCGCACAGTGTGCGCCTGGCTTTAGGCAGAATTGTTTAAATTCAGACACATTTTTAACACCACTGTAAAACAAGAAATTTGTGGTTGGAACAGTATATATATATATATATATACTATATATAAACAGTAATATAAACATATGACTGTAAATTTACAGCAGGTAAAATATTTTTATATATACTTTATTATGATATATAATAAATATAATAAAATACATTGATAATAACCCATAAAAACATTCAGCAGTCTAATGGCGAAGGGGAAAAAGGAACCTGTTGTTGAATCTGCTGCACCTGCATCAGATTGCTTCGAACTCTCTTCCCAGACAGCAGCAGGTAAACAGTCCATGGAGGTAGGGGGGTGTGAGGGGTCATTTAGCAGAGTGTTCACCGGGCTCGGGGACTTACATGGCCTTTGGGATAGAAATGTCTTTTTATGGAGGGAAGAGGCCCGATGATCCTCTCTGCTATTCTCACCACTCTCCTCACTTTCTTCCAGTCTGAGGAGCTGCAGCCTCCACACCACACAGTGAGACAGCTGGTCAGAACGTCACTCTATGGTGTTTCTGTAGAAGGTGGTGAGGATGGGGGGGGGCAGGTGGGCTCTCCTCATGATCTGCAAGAAGTACATGCGCTTTCTGTTGCCTTTTGATCAGTGAGGTGGTTTAAATTCCAGGTGAGGGTGTCGGTAATGTGCACCCCAGGAATTTGGTGCTGTTGACCACCTCTACAGCTGAGCTGCTGATGACAAGTGGGCGTGGTTAGGCGGTTCTTCCTGAAGTCCAAGATGATCTCCTTCTTTCTCTCCACGTTCAGGATCCGGCTGTTATCTTTTCCACCAGTCCACCAGCTGCTCCACCTCCTCTCTGTAGTCACTGGTCGTTGTCATCTCTGATGAGGCCCACCACCGTGGTGTCGTCTCCCAGCTTCACAATGTGATTGGTGGTGAACAGTGGGGGGCTCAGGATGCAGCCCTGAGGGGAGCCTGTGCTTAGACTGATGACATCAGAGGTGTTCTGTCTGACCCAGACTGACTGAGGTCTGTTGGTAAGGAAGTCTAGCAGCAAATTGCGGAGGGGTGTATTGAATCCTCATGTGTATTTAATGAGGGGTGTATTGAATACCTCAAAACCTTCCAAGAAGTTGTTCAGTTTATTTAGGAAGTCAGTGTTTGCTGCATCTACCGGGAGGGCGTGTTGTAGTCCATGATCATCTGAATGCCTTTCCACATCCTCCTGGTGCTGCTGTTGTCATGCGAAAGATCCTGGATTTTCTCGCTGTGGTTCTGCTTCGCTGATCGCGGTTTAAGTTGGCACACGCTGCTCTCAGTACCTCTTTATCACCAGACTTGAAAGCTGAGTTTTGTGCTTTTAGTGATTTCCGAACCTCTCCATTTATCCAGGGTGGTTGGTTTGCCCGGATGGTGATGTTCTTTTTGATGCTGACGTCCTCAATGCATTTGTTGATGTAGGCTGACACAGTCATAGTATACTCATCAATATTTAATAAGTAGTCATATGTTGCTGCAGCCTTGAAGACGTTCCAGACAGAGCATTCAAAACAGTCTTGGAGTGTCTCATGGTGCCTTCAGACCAGACTCGGAACTCCTTAACTGTCGGTTTAGCCCTGATCAGCTGGGGCTTATATGCAGGGATAAGCATGGGAGATAAGTATTGATCTGATGAACCGAGGTGGGGGTTGGGGGCTGCTCTGAATGCATTTTTGATGTTAGAGTAACCCTGAGTTGCAAAGTCCACATGTTGGTAGAAATGAGGAAGAACAGTCTTCAAGTTAGCCTGGTTAAAATCCCCAGCAATGATGAAAACACCCCTATGTGTGCAGATTGGAGCTCTGTGAGTCTTTATGGCCTCTTTTTATTAGCTGGGGGGCACATAAACAGAAGTGATGCTAACCACACTGAACTCTGGGCAGATAGAACGGTCTGCGGTTAACAGTCAGATACTCGATGTCAGGAGACTAGAAGCTGGCGACCGGCAACCAGCTGTTGTTAATGTAAATACATTGCCCGCCACCTCGAGTCTTAACGCTTAGTTCTTTGTTCCTATCAGCCGGGTATAGCATTAGCCCCTCCAGGTTAATAGGATTGTCCGGTATATTATTATTTTAGGAAAATTATACTTTTAAGAATCACTATATGGCCCATTTATAGATTTAGTGCGTAATTTTAAAAGCAACCAGTAGCCTAACGTTAGCCTATCTGCAGCAGCCTTGAAAATCAACATGAAGCAGGGTTACTGAGAAATGATCCTCATCTACTGAAAATAATAACAACAGTGTGACCTGAGCACTGTCCTTTAATCCAAATATTATGACATATTATACTAATGGATATAATGACAACTGAGTCATTTAAGAAGCAAAGACCGGGAAAAAGTATATATTTTTTTGTGAAATACAGGAACACGACAGAAAAAAAATCCAAATACAGTGAAAAAGTCGTTATAGATGTCCCCTAAAATTGATTTGGAAGAGCACTAAATTTGCATGATGAACTTGCTGCTTTAATTAATTAAAAATCAAAACATGTCGGATGGTTTTACTCACCAGATCTTTCTCTGTCTGCTGGGTGTGACTCTGGAGGTGCTGATTCTTTCTCCTGTTCCCCATTGGTTGATTCTGCAGCCGATGGCTGATCCTCAACTACTGAAGAGAATAACAACAGTGTGACCTGAGCACTGTCCTTTAATCCAACATTTGGAACATTTAAATCAGTGATTCTCAAATGGGGGTACGCGTACCCCTGGGGGTACGTGGAGGTACTGCAGGGGGTACGTGAAGCTTTTCAAAATATATTTTAAAAATCAGTAGGCTCCTCATAATAAGTCTTGGGAGAAATTATTCTGTAAAAAGTTCGATAGAATATAAATGTGTGTTCATGCACTGAGATTTTATATTCAGTATTTAGTTTCAATATCCTTTAAAATAAAACGGACCCCCCACCAAGTTAGTTTGACCCACGGACCCAGCGCACTTGTCAACGAGACCTGTCGTTAACATGGTTACTGTAACTATGGAGACGTGGCTAAAGCGTAGCAGCAACGCTGCTGAAAGTGCAGATGAAGTTAAAAAGAAGGCAAAACCAGAGCCAACTAAGTACAGAACGTACATGGAGAAGTATGCTTTAATGGGATTTACGTCCTAGGCTCTCTGAACCTGGAAAAAGTTTTTTTTTTCTTTTGTTTAACAATGAGCCACCAAATAGCATGAACACAAAATCTGCTAAAAAGTTGTTATAGATGTGCCTAAAGTTTGATGTCACGTTGGAGAGCCACAGGAGTTAACATGATGAATTGCTGCTTTAATAGATTTAAAATCAAAACATGTCGGATGGTTTTACCGACCAGATCTTTCTCTGTCTGCTGGGTGTGACTCTGGAGGTGCTGATTCTTACTCCTGGTCCTCTTTGCTTGTTGCTGCAGCCGATGGCTGATCCTCAACTACTGAAGAGAATAACAACAGTGTGACCTGAGCACTGTCCTTTATTCCAACATTACAACATTTTAATCTTTAACATATAGCTAAAAAGTTAATTTCTTAGGCTGCTAAAACTAGAAAAAGTTTTTTTTTTCTTTTGTGCAACAATGAACACCAAATAAAAACACAAAATCAAGTGTAAAGAGTTGTTATGAGTATGTGCCTAAAGTTTGATTTGGGAGAGCAGTAAGATTAACATGATGAATTGCTGCTTTAATAGATTTAAAATCAAAACATGTCGGATGGTTTTACTCACCAGATCTTTCTCTGTCTGCTGGGTGTGACTCTGGAGGTGCTGATTCTTTCTCCTTTTCCCCATTGGTTGATTCTGCAGCCGATGGCTGATCCTCAACTACTGAAGAGAATAACAACAGTGTGACCTGAGCACTGTCCTTTATTCCAACATTTGGAACATTTCAATCATCTACATATAATGAATAATTAATCTTCTAGGCTGCAAAAACTGGAAAAAGTATTTTCTTTTTGTGCAACACTGAACACACAGGAAAAACACAACAATATAGTAAAAAGTTGTTATAGATGTCCCTTAAGTTTGACCTAAGGAGAGCAGTAGGTTCACATGATGAATTGCTGCTTTAATAGATTTAAAATCAAAACATGTCGGGATGGTTTTACTCACCAGATCTTTCTCTGTCTGCTGGGTGTGACTCTGGAGGTGCTGATTCTTTCTCCTGTTGCCCATTGGTTGATTCTGCAGCCGATGGCTGATCCTCAACTACTGAAGAGAATAACAACAGTGTGACCTGAGCACTGTCCTTTATTCCAACATTACAACATTTTCATCTTTAACATATACTGAAAAGTTAATTTCCTAGGCTGCTAAAACTAGAAAAAGTTTTTTTTTTTCTTTTGTGCAACAATGAACACCAAATAAAAACACAAAATCAGCTAAAAAGTTGTTATAGATGTCCTTTAAGTTCGACTTGGGAGAGCAGTAAGATAACATGATGAATTGCTGCTTTAATAGATTAAAAATCATACACTCAGTCGGATGGTTTTACTCACCAGATCTTTCTCTGATTTGCTGGGTGTATACTCTGGAGGTGCTGATTCTTTCTCCTGTTCCCCATTGCTTCTGATCCTGCAGCCGATGGCTGATCCTCAACTACTGAAGAGAATAGACAGGCAGTGTGACCTGAGCACTGTCCTTTACGCTAGACATTTGGAACATTTCAGATCATCTACATATAATGAATAATTAATCTTCTAGGCTGCAAAAACTGGAAAAAGTATTTTCTTTTTGTGCAACACTGAACACACAGCCTAAAACAGCACAACTATAGTAAAAAGCTTGTTATAGATGTGAGCTTAAGTTCGACTTGGGACAGCAGTAGGTTCACATGATGAATTGCTGCTTTAAGCCTAGATTTAAAATCATAGACACGTCGGATGATTTTACTCACCAGATCTTTCTCTGTCTGCTGGTTGTGACTCTGGAGGTGCTGATTCTTTCTCCTGTTCCCCATTGGTTGATTCTGCAGCCGATGGCTGATCCTCAGCTACTGAAGAGAATAACAACAGTGTGACCTGAGCACTGTCCTTCCATCCAGCATTATGACATTTTAATAAACTAAATATAATGAAAACTTAATTTCCTAGGCTGCTAAAACTGGAAAAAGTTTTTTTTTTCTTTTGTGCAACAATGAACACCAAATAAAAAACACAATTATACAGCTAAAAAGTTTGTTACAGATGTGCCTAAAGTTTGATTTGGGAGAGCAGTAAGTTAACATGATAAATTGCTGCTTTAATAGATTTAAATCAAAACATGTTGGATGGTAAAAAGCACCAGATCTTTCTCTTTCTGCTGGGTGTGACTCTGGAGGTGCTGATTCTTTCTCCTGTTCCTCATTGGTTGATTCTGCAGCCGATGGCTGATCCTCAACTACTGAAGAGAATAACAACAGTGTGACCTGAGCCCTGTCCTTTATTCCAACATTATGACATTTTAATAAATTAAATATAATGAAAACTTAATTTCCTAGGCTGCTGTAAACTGGAAAAAGTACTTTCTTTTGTGCAACACTGAACACCAAATAAAAACACAAAATCTGCTAAAAAGTTGTTTTAGATGTCCTTTAAGTTCGACCGTTTGGGACTAGCAGTAGGTTCACATGATGAATTGCTGCTTTCTAGATTTAAAATCAAAACATGTCGGATGGTCTTACTCACCAGATCTTTCTCTGTCCTGCTGGGTGAGACTCTGGAGGTGCTGATTCTTTCTCTTGTTCCTCATTGGTGATTCTGCAGCCGATGGCTGATCCTCAACAACTGAAGAGAATTACAACAGTGTGACCTGAGCACTGTCCTTTATTCCAACATTATGACATTTTAATAAATTAAATGCTAATGACCACAATATAAGGACTTTTAGGCAGCAAAAACATAATAAAAAGTCAATTTTTATGTGGAAATCTCTTCCTCCATCATTCTCAAAAAATGAAAAAACACAACACAATCAGTAGTAAAGATTTGTTATAGATGACCCCTAAGTTGATTTATCCAAACTGAGCAGTAAAAAATCACATGATCAACTGGAAGTCTATGCTCATAATTATTTTATCATAAAAAAACATGTCGGATTGGTTTTACTCACCAGATCTTTCTCTGTCTGCTGGGTGTGACTCTGGAGGTCACCTGATTCTTTCTCCTGTTCCTCATTGGTTGATTCTGCAGCCGATGGCTGATCCTCAACTACTGAAGAGAATAACAACAGTGTGACCTGAGCCCTGTCCTTTATTCCAACATTACAATCATTTTAATCTTTAACATTATAGACTGAAAAGTTAATTTCTTAGGCTGCTAAACTCGTGAAAAAGTCTTTTTTTTTCTTATTGTTGCAACAATGAACACCAAATAAAAACACAAAATCAGCTAAAAAGATGTTACCGATGTGCCTAAAGTTTGATTTGGGAGAGCAGTAAGTTAACATGACTGAATTGCTGCTCCCCATAGATTTAAAATCAGGTTGTAATGTCGGATGGTTTTACTCACCAGATCTTTCTCTGTCTGCTGGGTGTGACTCTGGAGGTGCTGCGCTCTTTCTCCTCTTCCCCATTGGTTGATTCTTGCAGCCGATGGCTGATCCTCAACTACTGAAGAGAATAACAACAGTGTGACCTGAGCACTGTCCTTAAATCAACATTATGGTGCGCTAAATAAACTAAATCTAATGAAAAATAAGACTTTTAGCGCAGCAAAAACTATAAAAAATACCTATTTTTGCGCGCAACAGCTGAACATCAAAGAAAAAATGAAAAAACAACACAATATAGTAAAGATTTGTTATAGATGACCCCTAATTTTTGATTCAGGAGAGCAGTAAAATCACATGATCAACTTGCTACTTTAATTATTTTATCATAAAAAAACATGTCGGATGATTTTACTCACCAGATCTTTCTCTGTCTGCTGGGTGAGACTCTGGAGGTGCTGATTCTTTCTCCTGTTCCTCATTGGTTGATTCTGCAGCCGATGGCTGATCCTCAGCTACTGAAGAGAATAACAACAGTGTGACCTGAGCACTGTCCTTCAATCCAGCATTATGACATTTTAATAAATTAAATATATAATGAAAAATAAGACTTTTAGGCAGCAAAAACTATAAAAAGTCAATTTTTATGTGAAACTGGATGAACATCAAAGAAAACAGTGAAAAAACAACACAATATAGTAAAGATTTGTTATAGATGACCCCTAAGTTGATTTAGACGAGAGCAGTAAAATCACATGATCAACTTGCTACTTTAATTATTTTATCATAAAAAAACATGAGAGGATGATTTTAATGTCGTTAACATCTTTCTCTGTCTGCTGGGTGTGACTCTGGAGGTGCTGATTCTTTCTCCTGTTCCCCATTGGTTGATTCTGCAGCCGATGGCTGATCCTCAACTACTGAAGAGAATAACAACAGTGTGACCTGAGCACTGTCCTTCAATCCAGCATTATGACATTTTAATAAATTAAATATAATGAAAACTTAATTTCCTAGGCTGCTAAAACTGGAAAAAGTTTTTTTTTTCTTTTGTTTAACAATGAACACCAAATAAAAACACAAAATCTGCTAAAAAGTTGTTATAGATGTGCCTAAAGTTTGATGTGGGAGAGCAGTATAAGATAACATGATGAATTGCTGCTTTAATAGATTTAAAATCATAACATGTCGGATGGTTTTACTCACCAGATCTTTCTCTGTCTGCTGGGTGAGACTCTGGAGGTGCTGATTCTTTCTCCTGTTCCTCATTGGTTGATTCTGCAGCCGATGGCTGATCCTCAACTACTGAAGAGAATAACAACAGTGTGACCTGAGCACTGTCCTTTATTCCAACATTACAACATTTTAATCTTTAACATATAGTGAAAAGTTAATTTCCTAGGCTGCTAAAACTAGAAAAAGTTTTTTTTTTCTTTTGTGCAACAATGAACACCAAATAAAAACACAAAATCTGCTAAAAAGTTGTTACAGATGTGCCTAAAGTTTGATTTGGGAGAGCAGTAAGTTAACATGATGAATTGCTGCTTTAATAGATTTAAAATCAAAACATGTTGGATGGTTTTACTCACCAGATCTTTCTCTGTCTGCTGGGTGTGACTCTGGAGGTGCTGATTCTTTCTCCTGTTCCTCATTGGTTGATTCTGCAGCCGATGGCTGATCCTCAACTACTGAAGAGAATAACAACAGTGTGACCTGAGCACTGTCCTTTATTCCAACATTTGGAACATTTCAATCATCTACATATAATGAATAATTAATCTTCTAGGCTGCAAAAACTGGAAAAAGTATTTTCTTTTTGTGCAACACTGAACACACAGGAAAAACACACAATATAGTAAAAAGTTGTTATAGATGTCCCTTAAGTTTGATTAAGGAGAGCAGTAGGTTCACATGATGAATTGCTGCTTTAATAGATTTAAAATCAAAACATGTCGGATGGTTTTACTCACCAGATCTTTCTCTGTCTACTGGGTGTGACTCTGGAGGTGCTGATTCTTTCTCCTGTTCCTCATTGGTTGATTCTGCAGCCGATGGCTGATCCTCAACTACTGAAGAGAATAACAACAGTGTGACCTGAGCACTGTCCTTTATTCCAACATTACAACATTTTAATCTTTAACATATACTGAAAAGTTAATTTCCTAGGCTGCTAAAACTAGAAAAAGTTTTTTTTTTTTCTTTTGTGCAACAATGAACACCAAATAAAAACACAAAATCTGCTAAAAAGTTGTTATAGATGTGCCTAAAGTTTGATGTGGGAGAGCAGTAAGTTAACATGATAAATTGCTGCTTTAATAGATTTAAAATCAAAACATGTCGGATGGTTTTACTCACCAGATCTTTCTCTGTCTGCTGGGTGTGACTCTGGAGGTGCTGATTCTTTCTCCTGTTCCCCATTGGTTGATTCTGCAGCCGATGGCTGATCCTCAGCTACTGAAGAGAATAACAACAGTGTGACCTGAGCACTGTCCTTCAATCCAGCATTTTGACATTTTAATAAATTAAATATAATGAAAACTTAATTTCCTAGGCTGCTAAAACTGGAAAAAGTTTTTTTTTTCTTTTGTTTAACAATGAACACCAAATAAAAACACAAAATCTGCTAAAAAGTTGTTATGGATGTGCCTAAAGTTTGATGTGGGAGAGCAGTAAGATAACATGATGAATTGCTGCTTTAATAGATTTAAAATCAAAACATGTCGGATGGTTTTACTCACCAGATCTTTCTCTGTCTGCTGGGTGTGACTCTGGAGGTGCTGATTCTTTCTCCTGTTCCCCATTGGTTGATTCTGCAGCCGATGGCTGATCCTCAACTACTGAAGAGAATAACAACAGTGTGACCTGAGCACTGTCCTTCAATCCAGCATTTTGACATTTTAATAAATTAAATATAATGAAAACTTAATTTCCTAGGCTGCTAAAACTGGAAAAAGTTTTTTTTTTCTTTTGTTTAACAATGAACACCAAATAAAAACACAAAATCTGCTAAAAAGTTGTTTTAGATGTGCCTAAAGTTTGATGTGGGAGAGCAGTAAGATAACATGATGAATGGCTGCTTTAATAGATTTAAAATCATAACATGTCGGATGGTTTTACTCACCAGATCTTTCTCTGTCTGCTGGGTGAGACTCTGGAGGTGCTGATTCTTTCTCCTGTTCCCCATTGGTTGATTCTGCAGCCGATGGCTGATCCTCAACTACTGAAGAGAATAACAACAGTGTGACCTGAGCACTGTCCTTTAATCCAACATTTGGAACATTTCAATCATCTACATATAATGAATAATTAATCTTCTAGGCTGCAAAAACTGAAAAAGTATTTTCTTTTTGTGCAACACTGAACACACAGGAAAAACACACAATATAGTAAAAAGTTGTCATAGATGTCCCTTAAGTTTGATTAAGGAGAGCAGTAGGTTCACATGATGAATTGCTGCTTTAATAGATTTAAAATCAAAACATGTCGGATGGTTTTACTCACCAGATCTTTCTCTGTCTGCTGGGTGAGACTCTGGAGGTGCTGATTCTTTCTCCTGTTCCTCATTGGTTGATTCTGCAGCCGATGGCTGATCCTCAACTACTGAAGAGAATAACAACAGTGTGACCTGAGCACTGTCCTTTATTCCAACATTATGACATTTTAATAAATTAAATATAATGAAAACTTAATTTCCTAGGCTGCTAAAACTGGAAAAAGTACTTTTTTCTTTTGTGTAACACTGAACACCAAATAAAAACACAAAATCTGCTAAAAAGTTGTTTTAGATGTCCTTTAAGTTCGACTTGGGAGAGCAGTAAGTTAATATGATGAATTGCTGCTTTAATAGATTTAAAATCAAAACATGTCGGATGGTTTTACTCACCAGATCTTTCTCTGTCTGCTGGGTGTGACTCTGGAGGTGCTGATTCTTTCTCCTGTTCCTCATTGGTTGATTCTGCAGCCGATGGCTGATCCTCAACTACTGAAGAGAATAACAACAGTGTGACCTGAGCACTGTCCTTTAATCCAACATTTGGAACATTTCAATCATCTACATATAATGAATAATTAATCTTCTAGGCTGCAAAAACTGAAAAAGTATTTTCTTTTTGTGCAACACTGAACACACAGGAAAAACACACAATATAGTAAAAAGTTGTTATAGATGTCCCTTAAGTTTGATTAAGGAGAGCAGTAGGTTCACATGATGAATTGCTGCTTTAATAGATTTAAAATCAAAACATGTCGGATGGTTTTACTCACCAGATCTTTCTCTGTCTGCTGGGTGTGACTCTGGAGGTGCTGATTCTTTCTCCTGTTCCTCATTGGTTGATTCTGCAGCCGATGGCTGATCCTCAACTACTGAAGAGAATAACAACAGTGTGACCTGAGCACTGTCCTTTATTCCAACATTACAACATTTTAATCTTTAACATATAGTAAAAAGTTAATTTCCTAGGCTGCTAAAACTAGAAAAAGTTTTTTTTTTTTCTTTTGTGCAACAATGAACACCAAATAAAAACACAAAATCTGCTAAAAAGTTGTTTTAGATGTCCTTTAAGTTCGACTTGGGAGAGCAGTAAGTTAATATGATGAATTGCTGCTTTAATAGATTTAAAATCAAAACATGTCGGATGGTTTTACTCACCAGATCTTTCTCTGTCTGCTGGGTGTGACTCTGGAGGTGCTGATTCTTTCTCCTGTTCCCCATTGGTTGATTCTGCAGCCGATGGCTGATCCTCAACTACTGAAGAGAATAACAACAGTGTGACCTGAGCACTGTCCTT
>JAGKQL010000926.1:0-15964 GCA_018398635.1 Cyprinodon brontotheroides
CGCGCATCACTTTCGTTCCTTAGTTCTCAGGCTTTTTTGAATGGGATTATCAGCTCCGAACAAACAAGTGCTGAAGACAAACCGTAAATGGTATCTAAAAAATTCTTTCAGTCTAAGCGAGAGCTATCCTTTGTCTCCGATTGGGGAAACTTTCATGGCTGTAGCTCATTCACAACCTTAATGGGAAGGAGGAATAAAAAGGTTTGAGAAATCCTGCTGGTCTCATTGATTAACATGCAGCACAATGGTAGAGCAGAACTCTCAAAAGCAAAACTTTCCCTCCGAACAAACGAGCGGTGAGCCAAAACCGTATTAGGTATTCAAAAAATTCTTTCACCGTGAGCGTCAGCCATCTTTGGACTACAACTGGTGTGACTTTCATATTTCTACAATATTTCGTCTAGGCGTGGTGACGATGTAAAAAAGTGTATAATTGTCAAAATCCTGATTTTGGGGTTCGGACAGATTTGTTACCCCCGAACAAACCTTTTTCCTAGCTAAACGATAAAAGATATCGACACACTTCCTTCAATGTGAGTGCTAGGAAGGTCTGAGGAACAACTTCACCAAGGCTCATGTTGCTACGTCTGAAGCAAACCTGTAAAAGTTAGCAAAAAGCTGAGTTAAACAGTAATAGCAGAAAGATATGGAAACATTTTAAAGTTGAATGGGTGTGTTCTAGCTGAAAGTATACTGAAGTAAGTTAAGGGCAAAGTTGCACGAAGATTTGGTGGAATTTTTAGCGGTTTACATACGCATTTCAATGGAATAAAATGCGCCGAAAAAAGCTGAATATCATAAAACTGGAATAATATCACACAAGATATAAGCAAATTTATATATGAACTCGGCTGAACGGTTTTGATACCGAATTTGTTTGAAATCGGCTGAAAACTGTTGAACTAGTTAAATGAAGAAGAAAAACCTACGGAATAATAATAAAGATATAAACAGAAAAACAATAAGTGGGAATGCATAAGCATTCCCACTTGAATATAAACAGAAAAACAATAAGTGGGAATGCATAAGCATTCCCACTTGATAAACGTGCAGCAGCAGACTCTTCAGTGTTGGCTTTTACATTAAGTGTTGTCGCCCCCGGATGCTAAAATAACTTGGGGAGAGCTGCAAAGTGGACAATACTATAAAACACCACTAGTCCTACGTAAGTGTAGACTGTGACGTGAAAGTGGATTTCAGTGATTCGCCCATAGCTAAAGGGATGACCATAAAGACAGGTCTGCTGCACACACAAGACACTTAAGATAAGTTCCCAAAAGAGGCTCTTAAAAATAAAGCTATACTTTTAGAGCAGTTTGATGTGTTTTCTAAAATCTCTTTTGTTGTTTAAAAAATATATTAGGCTATTTTATTATGAATGTTTCTTTATAAATTTTTTTTTTTAACGTTAAAGTCCACACATCTTTTGCTTTGTGGTATTCTGCACTTTAAAGATTAATCTCGGTGGTCACTTTTTAAACATCACAATGTATTAAATAAATACAAATGCTGGGAACCAATTCTTTTTTACATTTCTTTAATTTTTTTTCTATTCATCTACACAAGCATCCTCTTTAAACTACTAAGATTTGTATTATAAATTTGACTTTACCTTATTCTTATGTACACCTTAGTAATTTATTGATATGCCGCACAATGTCCTCGTTTTTGGTGCTATAGAAATGGCCACCCTAAGAATGAATGAATACCTATTCCATAAAAACCATAAAAAATTTACATGCAAATATTATAATTAATGACATAAAAATTTTTTGTCTGAAAGGGTTATGAAGAAGTCAAACTCATTTAATCATACCCCATTACCTTCCTATATTTCGTAACACCAGCAATATTCCTAATTCCAATTTATTTTATTAGCCCATACTGCTCCAAAATTCTAATAACTGAGGAAATAAATGTATGTACATATAAATGCATTCACAAAGCCCTAAAAAAATATTCTATTATTAAATTATTACCATTAGCCCACATAATCATTGCAAAAGCATGTATATACCCATCTTCATTGATTAAGAGTACCTATTGATGTTAACCACATAACTCATAACTTTTCAAGAAAACCAATTGGAGACTTTTGTTAAAAATTCTTATGTTTGGACATTGTTTTAATTCAACATTGGGTTTAAACATTGTTTATTAAAATATACATTATTTTCATATTTGCACGAACAGAAAATATTTTGACAGTTAGATTATCACTGTATTTAAAACTTCTAAACAAATCGTTTTGTATGCCTCTGGCAGCTGTTGATTTCTAGCTTTATTAATTAATTGTGATGTTTGAAACCCTACCAGATCACAGAAGTTAGGAAAGCAGGAATTGAATTGAATTGATTTAACATTGTGTTTCTAATTGCCAGGGTTGTGAATTATACTTAAGAAGGCTTGCTATTATGACCATGTGTGTGTTATAATTCATTATATAGCAACCTATCTTTCTCAAGTCATGAGGGGTAGGTATTGTTTTATTTTGATATGTCAAAAAATTTAAAGTAACATTCATATTAAAAAATTCATTTAAAAAAATCTGAATTTCATACATAGCCGTGTGTAAATACTTACATTTCCTAAAGATCTTGGTGAAAGATTATCCCCTAAAGAAATGTGTCATAGCTAACCCAGGTAAGGATTGAAAATAACCGTTGTGAATGTGGGACATCCATTAATGTCGATTCTTTGGTACCAAGAAAAACAGAAGGGAACCTTTTGTTGAAGTTTTTAATTTTTTTTCTTGTTCTTCATTGGTTTTTCTACAAATTTCTTTACACACAGATAAAAAATTACAAGCCAACAATTTCCAACTTTACCCCTTCGTCAGAGTCTCATTCATTTCACCTCTTCTGTGGGTAGGCAAACCTTGTGGCCCAACATTTAGGTTCATATGCATACATTTTTGCCTCAGCTAAACTTGCTTTTAGATCTTTTAAGTAACAACCGTGTTACAGGTAGTAAAGGGAATGTCTCAGAAAAGTGGTCCACCTGGAAAAAACAAGAGCTTCTCAGGTCGCCACTTTTGGCGTTGGCTGACAGGAAACAGAAGGAAGTGGTAGGAAGGGAAATAGGTATTCCCTATCCCGATAGAAAAATCTTAGGTTCAGATTCAGACATTTGAGGGGGAATACCAACATGATTCAAGTCCATGGATGCAGAAGGGTTGTTAGTCCTGGAAATAACCAAAACAGACCCTGAAAGCAGGAAATCTAGGGAAGCAGAGAGTCTGGTAAGGCTCAGCAGAGAAAGTTCATACCTAAATCTTTCATTAAGGCCAAAAATGAAAAAGTCCATGACAACGTCCTCATTCCAGGTATTCTTAGATAATAAGGTGGGAGTCAATAATATACTCCTCCACATATTAATCACCCATCACAAATTTGTGGAATAGATTTGTAGATCATTGTTGTGTGGAAAAAAGTAAAAACTTGCAAATAAAAAATAATATTTAAACTAAAATTATCAAAAATAATTACAATAAAACTGCAAAACTGCAAGCAATTATGCTCAACGGTAGCAGAATGCCCCTCTTTGGTTTAAAAAGATACATAAAGCATGCAAAATGAAAATAATGTCATAATATAGAATTTGGCTAAGATTATTTATAGATTTATATTTAAAATAGAGAACCCAAGAAAGTAAAGACTATCACCTGACCCTCTGCTACAAAGTATTTCATGGCCCAAATCTGAAAACTGAGCCAATTTTAGCCAGTTTTGAAATGCAATTCAGTTTTAATCCACACACACAAATGGGACTGAGTTACTATTCATGGTCTTTATCCATGAACTATTTTAACTGATTAAGTTTGTGAACTGTTAGAAACATTATTAACTTAACACATGTTTCTTTTATTTTTAAAGCAACAAAAGACCCAATAAATACAATTAAGAAATAATTTCACAGTATTCTGGACAGTTTTAGATGACCAGAAAAACAGATCTATTTTCAGTCAGATAAAATGTCCCCAGCTTTTTTCCAGCCATGTAATATTTAATTATTTGCAACTGACCGTCCATATTTGAAAAGGGATCGAAATCCAACCGAAGAGTTCTCTGCTGTTCTTCGTCTTGCCTGTCCCGTATATTCACTGGTTGTTGTCCTCTAACCCGTCATGCTCCTATTTTAATCTATTCCAGTTTGGCTGGTTGAGTGAACCGCTTAGAACAAAACAATATCAAACAGTATATGTGCAACTGGAGTGCAGACCTAAAATATAATTTTTGTTGAACCACCATAAAAGAGCAGCTTTCTATTTGTTCGATTTGTTCAACTTAAAATATGAATTGTTTTTTATTTATTGCCATGTATTTTTATTAGTTTTATAATAACACGTAGAAATAATACAATAATTGTAGCTTTAAGTTTTATCATTCTAGATATTTTCATTCTGTTGGAGTTTTTCCAACACTGCCAAAAGCAATAATGCCGCTGTAAGGTGCTCAGCCTTTTATGTTCACATTTAAGACTCAGATGATCAGCAAACAATAGTAGATGCTAATGTGGGTGCTAAAGCCAAAAAAATGGCACCAAGGATATTGAGAGTTTTTGGCTTTAAAAAGTTTACCTTCCTCATGTTTTCATCATTGAAATAATTGCCTTGTTAGTAAACTGTGTGCCTTGCCTTACAGTGGAATCTACTGCACCGGTATAACTGGATAACAACAACACATTTTCATGTTATGAAATGAGAGAAATGTTTAATCCCCTCAAAGAGATAATTGTACAAAGTAAGCACCAAAAACAATAAGCACAATGTGTTTTTGTTGTCATCGTCTTGCATGAGAACAGGAGGACAACACAACATCTCTTCATACATAAGTAGGGCGTTTTTTTGTTTTTTTTCTTTGTATGCCACAAATGATAGGAACAACTTGACAAGAGAGACACCAAACCTAAAACAAGTAAAATTTAAACTCTGCTGATTTACAAACAAACAAGATCACGTACCCATTTAGTTAATAGGTAGTAGGTTGGGGTAACTTTTTTAAGGGGGTCCTTATGCCCAATTTTCTCCTTTTATAGATGTTTTTCATTTCTGTCTATTTCCTATATGCTGTACTCTGAGCCAAATGTCTGTAGTTCATTTAATTTGGTCTCATAACTAAGAAATCGATTTTTTATTCTTGACAAGACAATTGTGTTCGAGGTGTAATCAAATTCCAATTCACAGGAACACCAATGATTATGATAATGCTTTTTGAGTTGCTCAGAAACCTCCTGTAGCCAACATGGTAGTATACCTTCAGACATTAGGAGGATGTCAGGAACAGGAACAAAAAGTCTGTTGAATCTTTACTCAAATTATATTTTGTCATAGCTCTTGTCATAACAACTAACTAAAATATGTGGAATTTTAATATCTATAAATAAATTAATAAACAGATCAAGAAAAATAGATACAGAGAAACTTTTCCCTAAACTTAAGAGTCTAAAACTTTATTTTCATGATCTTGGTACAGTTGAATAGGTTATTGGTTCAGTTCTTCCACCTGCCTAGCTCCGCCCAGTTTTCATTATTACTCATCAGATCCACCATGCTGACTAAAAGTATATATGTTTTTATATACAGTTGATTATAGGCTGCAGAAGGGTGCCTATGTAGGTAAACATAATTTTTTTTGTATGTTCCTTTTATTGTGTAAACATAAAATGTCCCTTTTTGTATCTTTCACTCATTTAAACAGTATCAGCTGACAGGTTTTGGTTATGTCTTTGTTGTGGAAAAATATATATCCTGTAGATTATGAATAAATGATTAACTAGAACTGGAATTGTAGTTAATTATTTGACTTATTCAAAATCGGAGGTAAAATCAATTTGGTGTTCTCAGTTGAATAACTATAGCTCTAATCTGCTCACTTACCAGGGTTTGTGCCTTTGGCTACTGGATTGGCTTTTAAAATCCAGTTATTCACACAAATTTAGTGACTTAGGCTAGGCTATCAGCACAGCTATTATTTTATCAATCGTAGAACTTTTTATCTCTGTTCAGGGCCGGCCCGAGGCATAAGCTAAATAAGCGGCCGTTTAGGGCCCCCTGATGGCCAGGGGGCCCCAAGCAGGGGGACCCAAAAAACGATTGACCACGCCCTGGTCAATCGTTTTTTTTTTACATTTAAATAACCTAAACAAGTGATATAAATGAATAAATGAATGAATATCAATTAATAAATGAAAAATTAAAGACAATAAAATTCTGATTTGTCCACAACTGCTCATACACATTCACTTCACGACGGCAGCCGCGATACGCCCGCGTGCATCGCGGTACGCGCGTGTGCATTGACAATTCACACTTGCGCGCACCCGTCACGTTAATAAGAAAGTCTAACCCATGTCACAAAAAAAGGATGTATCCCCTCTGGTGCTAAAAAAGAAAAGGAAAGAAGGAAGAGAATAAACAGCAAGATAAAGGTATGTTTGCATGATTGTTTACTGACCGCTATTGAAGCTGCTACTCCCGCAACCCAACCCCGTATAGACGGAAGATAATGGATGGATGGATAGATATAGGTTTAAGTTGGAGAATACACAGATGCCAGCTTAGCTAGCATTGCTGTTTGTGTTAAAGTAAATCTACTACCTTAATAGACAAAGCACATGCGCCTCTCTGCTCTAGTATCTTTGGTGAGAGATGATATTTTATCTTTATTAGAAAATATATACCAAAAATGAAAATAGTGCAGTTTTATTAAAATTGTGCTTTTCTCATATTTAGGCTGCAGTAGATCACCATGTTAAGTTTTCACCATATGGCAATTATGCCTCGTTTGCCAATAGAATATGAATTGTTAGGTGAGGTGTGGACTTTCTTGTGGTGCAACATGGGAAAATAAACTCATTCTACTCAATAAACTATGCATCATGCAATGCTATTTTCCAGGAACACTGTTGAAGTGCACGAACAGCCAAACCTGCCCCTACTGTTGCGGTGTCGTCGGTGCCTCCACAGCTGATGATGCAGCAGGTGAGGGGGTTTTCTTGATGGCAAATGGTTACATAGCCTGTTAATATGACATGAAACATTTAGCTTTTTATTTATTTATTTATTTATTTGTTTGTTTGTTTTATCATTGCAGCTTCATCCACTGCACAAGCTACTAAAAGAGAGGAGCACTTACATGTGACTGAAAGAGAGGAGCAACTACAGGCACCAACATTCACAGATCTTTTGGTTTCAAACTCAGTCGGCATGACAGGTCTGTTAATCTAAAAGTTTTTGTTTTGTGTTGGCTTTACAATAACATTTTCTGCTATGTTATTTTATTCTTTTTAATTTAATCTATTGTCCCTACAGGTCCTTCTACATCTGCACCCACTGCTATAGATTTCCCATCCACTGCCTCAACAAGCTCCAGCTATCAAGATGGATCAACAGCTCCTCCAATTGACCCAATTGAATGGTCAGCATTCCTCTCAGATTTAGAAAGGACTGATCTGGTAAGAAGAGGGCCAGCGCCAATCAGTGACACCTGTACATTCCCCAAGAGATCAGATGGACGAAGCTTTCACTACCACTATACATACAGACAATTAGTTAATGAGGAAAAATCAAGCGAAGCTGGCTAACTTATTCAAAGAAAAGTGAACCTTATTTAAGCGTCTGTTTTTGTAACATTCTGTTTTTGATATTAATGTTTGTCTATCTTGGTTTTATTTAAAATATTGCACATTTAATGTACATTTGCAAATAATTTATTTAATGTTTGTATTCAAAAGGTTTAATAAAAGAAAGTATTGTAAGTATTGTTTATTTATTTTGTATTAATACATTACCATAGTTTATTAATTTTTAATATTCACTATAACATTATAGTGTGACATTTGTGTCAGTAATATTCTAGTATAGGTGATTCTGCATGGTGGTGGGTGGGGGCCCAAATCAAATTCTGCTTAGGGCCCCCAAGAGGCTCCGGCCGGCTCTGTCTGTGTTTATTCAAACTGTCACCAAAATGAGGGTGGATCTAGCCTTAGTGATAAACCATTCTTATATGAAACACAAACGACTGCAAGTAACAATATTCTAATAATTCAGGAATTACAGAAATTTTAACATCTATGCAAAACACTACACGATTAGAAAATAAACACAAGGTAGACTAAATTACTAGTTTTAACAGAAAGAGAAAAAAAAATCCTAAGAGTTCATTTCACTGGTTTCTGAGATTATCCTATATAAGCCACATATTAATGCATTCAATAGTGTCCAGTTGGAAATAGCAGCAGATATGATGATAACAATAGTGCAGTTAAAACAACATAAATAATTCAGCTTAAATGGATAAAAATGCATTAGCAACACAACAGCATGTTACAACCAATCTCAAGCAGCAACAAAGTCACCAAAATGGCTGCTCCTATCATGTGAGCCAAAAGGGGGGTTTAACTATACAGATGGGTGTATCTTAGCTTGGTAACAATAGGTGGCAACCCTCAACAACGTGATCACACACAGTTAAATGTAGGCAGATTCTCTATACACTGACCTCAAGACAGGAGGATAAGAAAAGCAAGATAGGACCAAAAGAAGAAAGCGTCAGGATTAGGTGGTGTTGGTTTGAGGACCCAAATGCAGAGACAAGTTGGCTTGAGATAAATTTTAAGTGGTTTAATTAAAGTTCACAGGCACAGAGGCTGGGGGTTCACAGGCGCTGAGGCAGGAGTCAAAAAATCCAACAAAAGCTCAAGAACCAGATTCTTGGAGACATCAGGGGAAAACCAAAAATCAAATACCCAGGAAGAGATGAGGCAGGCAGACAGACGATTGTTCAGAGGTTGAAGAGAAGTAAGACGAGGATTCAGAAAACAGGAACTGAAGAGGGAGGGCTTTTAAAGGGGACAGAGACAGGAAGAGGGCTAATGAGGGAATTGAACACAGGTGAGAGCTGAACAGAAAACAGAGCAAGAGAAAGAGGACACAAGAGGGCAGCAGAGGATAAACCAATGAAAAGCTGGAAGACAGGAACTAATAAGAAAACACCAACGACAAAATAATAATCAAATAACTAGGAATATTAGTTTGGTGCCAGTCCAACTTAGTCCCTTCACAAGGTTTGGAGTTCGGGAAGTTCGGCCTGGCCTGCTCCATAGTAGCGCTGAGTATTAAAAGCCCACTGTCAGGCGCATCCAATCAAATTGTCAGGGCGGGCTTTAAATGATGATGGACAGTATGATCGGCGAGTAAATGCGATCAACGGGACCAAAGCGCCGCTTGGGTGACAACAATAATGGCTGCCGCTGGAGAGTTTGGGTGAGTAGATTCAAGCCATTAGGTCTGCTCCCAGGAAGATATCGACAGCAAAATTAATTTTAAAAGAGGAACAGAGAAACGCTGATCAAGTCTCATCTTCTTATTCTGGGCGTGGAAACTGCACGCTTTGATTTTTGTGGACAAATAACTATGCCTCGCTAACATTACCGCCACGCACTCGCTGTTCTTATTGGTTGTACTGCCTGTCCAATTCGAGTGCAGAGTGTTATTTTTTTCCTGGTTCGCTCAGAACACCGCCCTCAAAAGAAAAACTCTAACAGAAACAGGAACCTGACACTAATAAGAAAACAATTTTGAGTCGAATACGCCAGATAACTAGTAACAAAGAAACATGGGGCTTAAAAGAAAACTAAACACTAGAAATCAAGGAGCAAAAGAAGAAAAACATAACAGAAACAGAAACCTAACAGAAAGAGAATCACTCTCAGCCATTCACATCACACATATTTCAAGCATTAAACATTCTTGTAATCAGCACAGATTAATGATCAACATTAGATCAATATTTCAATCTATCCCTGTCTCTCGCCCCAACCGGGTCGATTCTCCGAAGAAGCTTAGATCAGTCTGCTGCTACAGTAGAGGAATCTGATGGGCTTTGAAATCGAGGAAGTTACATAGGGCTATCGAATGAGGGGGTCCCCTCGCAGACACACCGTATCAATGATCTGTGGCACCGGTCCTCACAAAGGGGGGAAAATCCACACACAGCATGAAGCTTTCTCACCAAAATACACACTGTGGTCCATGACAAACAATAGCTGCGATAGCTTTCCTGGGGCATTCCACGTGAAATGTTTCCTCTCTTAACAGGCTGTAAGGCCCAGGGAAATGAAACAGTCTATATATATCTAAATCAGTGTTGTGCCTGAACGCGTTCATTGAACGAAAGTTCATGAACTCGTTCATATTTGGGCGAACGTGAACTGAACGTACTGCATTATTGCCTGATGAACGTTATTGTGAACTCGTTGATTCTGGCGTCTGTGAACGGCACGCTCTCTCAGTTCAACTTGGTTCAATAGGTTGCCAGATTTCTATAAAGCCCTCCAGGCTTACACCCCGTAAAACAAAACACACCGTAGACAGGCCGCCATATGTAGCGGGAAAAACACCCAATCTGGCAACACCAGCTACCAGCGTCAGTAGCCTACGGCAGCCGCGTGCGTCATCAAAACAAAATGCAGCGTGGAAGCTACAGCAGCAGTATGAGCACTTAAAACAGGTTTATGACCAGGTGGTCGGGTGAGGATGATGATGGCAACAAGTTTGCCCGCCACGCTTTAAGTAAAAATTTAATCCGCACTTCAGTAACCTTTAAAATTCTACCCCAGCCTCCAATTTTTCGGTTTGTGCTGGGGTAAAATTTTTCTTGAAGCCGGAGGTCTTCAACAGGGGATCCGCGACCCCTAGAGGGTCTACGGAGGTACTGCATGAGGGTCTGCATGGTTAGTTGATTAGACTTTTATATTCCCCCTGCAATTTTTCCCCACTACATTTGAAATGTCTTTAAATACTCATTAACATGAAATCAACACACTGTAGTAAACAGATAAATGGAGGCAGAAGATGTCTTTCAGTCATCAATGCTCACATTCAGCGACACACAGGAGCTCTTTCAAGCTGGGCATCCGTTTCCTTCACAACACCTGTCCCAGTCAACCAGAATCAGAATCAGAAATACTTTAATAATCCCCGGGAGAAATTAAATTTCTTTACATTACTCCATCTGCTTAATAGAGTGACTATAGGACACAATTTCCATGCAACCATATATATAAATAGGGGGTCCCAAAACGCCCATCTAAGCCATCAGTTTGGGGGTCCTTGGTCTGGAAAAGATAGACCCCCCTGTTCTTGAGGGGTTTACTATCCATGTTAACTTGTTTATTAAGCCTGCCTGGTATAATTTTCCAGGATTCCAGGATTCCCTTTTTAGTATGCACTGAAATGGAATTTCAAATGGAAAAGATAATTATAAAAAAAAAAAAACATTTGCACCTTAAAGACTACGTTCCTATTTTTCTTTTTAATAATTACTCATAAAAAAAGACCATTCAAGCAGCACACATTTTCCTGATGTTTTTTGAGAATATACTGCTTAGGGGTGAAAGCTGCAGCTTTTAACTTTCTACTGTGGAGTGTGAGAAGTGAATGGACAACAACAAAGCGTTAAAGCAACAATGGGGAAATGCTGTCCCCTCAATGCTAATGTAAACCCTGGTTGGATAAGGATTCAAAACTGGATATGAAGATGAAATCTGACGCACACAGTTTCAGAGTTACAACTGATAAAATAATTGCTGTCTGTGGTTCTACAGTAGGCTATGGTGTAATTTAGCAATATATGAAAAAAAAAAGAACTATGAACTAGTTCATTTTTGGTTTTGAATTATGAACTATGAACTGAACTAGTTCATTTTAAAATGTGTGAACTGAACTTTTGAACTAGTTCACGTAGAAAGAGAACTTTCCCAACACTGATCTACTGTATATATGAATGCCAACAACAAAAAACATTTATAAAACTCTTAATGAAAACAAAACATAATTTCATGAACAAGTTTACTTTTTGTACATAAATCTTGCCCTTCTGAGGCTTTTGCATGGTCCAATATTGCATCCCGACCTAAAACAAATAATGTACGAGTTTAATTCAATTCAATTCAGTTTATTTCTACAGCGCCAATTCACAACAAATGTCATCTCAAGGCACTTTACAGTTCTCCATGTCATACAGTCAAATTGATTCAAAGTTTTCTGTTAGGATTATTCTATATATCTATCTATATATATATATATATATATATATATATATAACATATTTTTTAAAGATGATAATTATAAAATGAAATGGGCTCCACTTGCTTATACTATATTCTTGACAGATGACGTGCATTTGGTAGTCTCCAGCAGAGGGTAAACAAATCTGTATTCGATTTATTAAAAACGTTTTGTTATATATTTTATATTCAGATTTAATTCCAACAATTAAGAGACATCTTTAAATCTGGATCATTCTCGTGAGCAGCCTGAAGCAGCCATAAAAAAAATACATGTTTTGTGGTGTGACCCAAACCAAGCTGACAACAACTCATGTAAGTTTCCTCTTTTAGAATTCTGGATGAACTTTCAAAGTGGGAAACTATTAGTTTGTTCCCCAAAAAGGTCAAGGATATGTGAAATAGGTATAAAAATGTACTGTAATACCTATTTCACTAATTTTCCTCTTTGTAAAAATAAAACTCATATAATATGTAGCCCAAGGGCAAAAACTCGTACAGTTCATGCCCACCTTAAGCTGACCTGTAAAAGAGGTTTTGTGTGTTCTATATTTGCCTGATTTTATTTTCAAAGTACCTGGTGAATAAGTTTATATTCCAGACCTGCAATATAAGCACATATTTCATCTCTGCTGCAAAGTTTAACTAGAAAAGGGAGCCTCTCTAGCAAGTTTTAACATGACCTGGGTGGTACTTTATTATGACTTGCAGAGACTGTTTGCTTGGGTTTCCCTGGTGCATGTAGGGATTATTTATGGCCACATTCATTGATTTTTCTCTTTTTCATTCAATCTCAAGCTATTTATGAAAATAAACTAATTGGTCATTGTACTCTTTGTCTTTGACATGTAAAATGGTGATTAAATGAAAGTTACTGGAGGCATGGTTTAACCAAGAATAAACTTAAAACTCTGTCAGATACATAATGCAACTCTGATTCCTGTTGTTTAATTATCACTTATGTTGAAAAGGTCAGATCCCAGTATCACCAGTTTAGCAGGTTTGTTAAAGCAGTGTTTATTTTTTTCTACTTCTTCTAAGTCCCTAAGGGCGTAAGATCATGAGTCAGCAAACTACATTTAAACACAACAAGAACACTAACATACAAGATACTTATGCTGCTGTTAGAGTACAAGTAACATTTCATTCAATTCATATATATTTATTTTCATACCTAGATATTTTATAGATATTTTATTTATCACAAGGGAAAATAAAGGTTGCCATAATTCAAATTACAGATATCTTGTCATGATTCTTTTAAGGACAGCCAACTTCTAACTTTAGTTTTTTTCCTGTAATTAAGCTGTGCATTCGTAGGCTATTTGCTCATCGATCAACGTGTCTTGTTAACAGAGAACAGCAGATTATATTCAAACATTTTTGGTACTTTTTAGATGATGTCTGTTTCTGACTTTAATTAAACTGGTATTAAATAAGTAAACTGATTTAGAAGCATAAAAAACAGAGTATAATTAGTTTATTTTTATTCTGTGTTAAAAACTGATTCAAACATATATACAAGAAGAATGACATATTTTTAATAGTATATTAAGTACTTACAAATAGTAATAATAATCAAATGTATGTAAAAACAACAAATAATTACATCCATGTAAAACAAAAAAAATCTCTTGAAAATCTCTAGAACAAAGTCAAGTGTGTGACAGTACATTGAAATCCTAGTGAGGTATGTAGCTTTTCTATATTGTGAACATTAGTCACATTTGGTGCATTTGAATAAAAAGAAACTAATTCTTCAGCACAAAACAAAAAAGTATATAAAATGTTTGAACAATAGATGAACCTTACAGGAGATTTACTCTGAATATTTTTCAAATAATAATAAAAAATTAGGTAAGTCAATGTCTGGAAAGATTAAGAACAATAAAAACACCTAAATATGGTTAAGATTATCATTTAGAAATGGTTGAATAAGATGCAATAATATTTGTGATTTTGTTTTTACATTACTTTGGATTTTTATTTTTATTTTATTAAATTGTTAATTTAGTGTTTAAGTTTAAAAAACTTAAAAGCTGAGCTCTATATTCGCTCATCTCATAGGAAATTCTACTGAAATGTCTTCTGCTGTGTAGCAACACTGTATTACCGTAAATCCTCTAATATTGGCCTTTATTCCATTAGCAGCCGGGTCTCTAATAAAGGCCTGTCTGGCTGTCGGCGGAGGAAAATAATGGCCGGACTCTTATACAGGCCGGGGCTATAATAAGAACCAACGATGTTCCTGGGCAGTCCTCAACAACTTGTTATAGTAACATACAAGTACCACTGGAGATGTTTGCTAATGAATCGAAGCCATTAGCATGGGAAGTCCCATCCTTAGCGCAGACAGTGCAGCAGACAGGAGGCGCGCTTGTTTTGTTTGTATGACCGAAATTGCGGAAAACAACTCGTGAAGTTGGACCATCTAAAAGAGAGAGGTGCGTGAGAACGCTGGGACCCTTTTTCCACCTCGATCTCCGCTCTTCTTTGCCGTCATGTCCCTCCTTCACTGTGATGGCAGAATAGTTTCCATTAATTTTATACTTTGTTTTGCAAGTCAGTTTGGCCAAGATTCCATTCTGTGTCTTTTTTTTTTTTCTTATTGCCGTGCAGAAAACTTGCAGCTGCTAGAAGATGTCTGAATAATGTTCTGTATACCGTAATGGTAACTTTACTTTTTCAACAAATTAACCTAGTATTTTATAGGTTCAAAGAGAGACAAAATCTCGTTTTTATTCATTCCACTGGTAGTCTGTTTTGATCAAATACAAATAGAAGCCTGCCTCTAATTCTGGCCTCCTTCCAAAAATGGCCTGGTCGAGATGTACCTATATTAGAGGATTTAAGTAACTGAATAAATGTGCATGCTAAACTGGAAGGCGAAGGAAGGGAAAGATTTTCATTGTGTATTTTTGTAGTTAAAGTGTTAAACTAAGTGATAAACTGAGACTGTTTGTAACATTTATCATTATTTAAGATATTTTTATTACTTTTTTATCCTATTCTTAAATAGCTGCACTGTGATATGTTCATCAGATCCCAGCTTGGATTCTTTCTGCATGGAGCTTTATGTTTTCCTATTCTTCCTCCTTCACTCTAAAACAGATCAGTGGATGAATTTAAACAGATTTTAAACAGTTTGCAACTGAATTTATCCTTTCTTGTTAGGAAAATCAGAAGGAATGATAGAAAGGTTCTTAAAGATGAGTGACTTCACTCTATAATCATTCAAACGGACACAAAGGATTGTATGTTTTTTCATACAAAGCAAGATAGTTAGAAATGAACTCAAATATGTTTGGTATTGCATCCTCAGTTGTTTGCTGTACAGTTTTTTGACCTGCTTCCTTTAATAACTCGATGGTAAGAGGGGGTGCCTCTAATGTGTTTTTTAACCAGCGGAAGATTAAAATAGAGACTCCAACTCCCAGGGTAGCCTTTATCCAAAGAGGAAGCTCTGCTGATTCTGCTGATTGTTTTTTTAGAACAATACTTTTCACCTGCCGTTTGATTTCATCCTCTGACATGTTTTCTGATGAGAGCTTTAAAAGTTTTATTTTCTTTTGTATTTCTGTCTCTATCTCCTTCAGTATTGTATTACTGAAGTGTCCTCCTTTGTTTTTGATTAATATCTTGTCAATAGTTTTGAACAGCTCTGCTAGCTGGAACTTGTTGCTTCTATATTCTTCCTCCTCCTGGTTGTTCCTCCAGTATCTGTTATCAAAAACATGGCAGCGACCTCCACACTTCTGCACCAGTTCCCACAAGCCATACGCTTTGAGCAGCGTACTGCTGGCCAATAGTGTTCATCCCTTCCAGGGGAGCTGGTCACCATGAGTGAAGATCACAGCAGCGTGTTCGGGGCATCATCAGAGGAAATACCGGCTGA
>JAGKQL010000930.1:13493-36089 GCA_018398635.1 Cyprinodon brontotheroides
AAACAATAAGAACAATATTTTGGTCCAGCCAGGTGTTAAAATTGCCTGAGGACATCAGCCAGGTGACCTGCACACTCCTAAAACCCCCACCCAGGTAGTATGGTATTGGGGCCTGAGGCCTTTCTTGGGTTGACTCTCCTCAGAGTCTTCCCCACGCCAGCTGTGTCAAGGCAGAGTGTCTCCTCTCCCTGATTAGGAACAGCTTTCACTGCTGGAGGCTGTTTAGTGCCTCAACCTTCCAAAGAAGTTTAGTCCATTTAGGAAGTCAGCATCAGCTACACCCACCGGGGGGGAGGGTGTGTTGTAGTCTTTGATCGCCCGTATGCCTTTCTGCATCCTCCTGGTGTTGCTGGCATCGTGGAAGAGATCCTGGATCTTCTGGCTGTGGTTCTCCTTCACCGATCTGTTGGCACGGTTCAACAGCGCAATGTGCTTGGCAATGAAATTGTCCATAGGGATATTAGATATTTCACCAATAACAGCGCCCAACATGACCAATAGGATGAGAACTCACAATTCCTGAGATGTGAGCTCAGTGCAAGATTACGCAAGACAAGAGAGGGAATTCAAGATGTCGACCTGGGAAAGACCAGGTCAATAATAATAATAATAATAATCATTGAACATTTTATTGATCTTCCATTGGAGAAATTTACCTCTGCATTTAACCCATCCCCTTGGGGAGCAGTGGGCTGCCATCGTGGGACACCCAGGGAGCAGTGTGGGGTTAAGGGTCTTTGCTCAGAGACCAAGAGTGGCAGTCTGTGGGAGTGGGACTCAAACTCACCTCAGGATTCCAACATCTATGCCCTGACCCCTAGGCCGCCACTCCCCTTCAGCAAATTTGAACATTTTAGTTTCTAGGGGGGAAAAACAGGCCGTACAATTTTACCTTTTTTAGTAAAGGGCGTACAATGTATGGCTGTATATATGGCTAGCTAAAAGCCCTTTCCAGAAGGCAGAGCAGCATTGACTGTTCAGTTATAACATGTGATGTCAGTGCTGCAGTGCATGCTGGGGGATGTATTTCTATTCTGGTTATATGGAGTTTGATCATCACATGGATGTTTAAGGTGAAGTGTCCTTTTTTTAACCTACAATTCAAAGTCTTTCTCCTGTGTTTGTTTTTCCAGACCGCCTCCAGGATTATGATGGAAAAGAAGAGGTTTTCTCTGAGCAGTGGTCCTCTGAACAGGAAGGGAGATCCAGATTGGATAAAGCGGAACCAGAACCTCTGCAGATAGGAGAACATCAAAAGCCAGAACATCACGGGACAAGAGAGGAAACCATGGACTTCCTCATTAGTGAGCACGAAGAGCAGCTTGTTTTGGAAGAGAAGACTTTAAATACTGGAAAGAAACCTTTACCATGTTTGACATGTGGAGAAGTGTTTCTAAAAAAAGACAATTTAATGGTTCACATTAGAACTCACACAGGCGAGAAGCCTTTTGAATGTCTGTCCTGTGGAAAAGAATTCACTCAGAAATCTGGTCTTGAAACCCACATGAGAATTCACACAGGCAAGAAGCCTTTCGAATGTCTGTCCTGTGGAAAAATATTCACTCTGAAACAAAGTCTTGAAACCCACATTAGAATTCACACAGGCGAGAAGCCTTTCGAATGTCTGTCCTGTGGAAAAGAATTCACTCAGAAATCTAATCTTGAAACCCACATGAGAATTCACACAGTCGAGAAGCCTTTCGAATGTCTGTCCTGTGGAAAAAAATTCACTCAGAAATCTAGTCTTGAAACCCACATGAGAATTCACACAGGTGAGAAGCCTTTTTGAATGTCTGTCCTGTGGAAAAAATTTACTCAGAAACATAGTCTTGAAACCCACATTAGAATTCACACAGGCGTGAAGCCTTTTGAATGTCTGTCCTGTGGAAAGAAATTCACTCAGAAATCTGGTCTTGAAACCCACATGAGAATTCACACAGGAGAGAAGCCTTTCGAATGTCTGTCCTGTGGAAAGAAATTCAGTCAGAAATCTGGTCTTAAAACCCACATGGGAATTCACACAGGCGAGAAGCCTTTCGAATGTCTGTCCTGTGGAAAAAAATTCACTCAGAAATCTTGTCTTGAAACCCACATGAGAATTCACACAGGAGAGAAGCCTTTCGAATGTCTGTCCTGTGGAAAAATATTCACTCTGAAACAAAGTCTTGAAACCCACATTAGAATTCACACAGGCGAGAAGCCTTTCGAATGTCTGTCCTGTGGAAAAAAATTCACTCAGAAATCTGGTCTTAAAACCCACATTAGAATTCACACAGGTGAGAAGCCTTTCGAATGTCTGTCCTGTGGAAAAATATTCACTCTGAAACATAGTCTTGAAACCCACATGAGAATTCACACAGGAGAGAAGCCTTTCGAATGTCTGTCCTGTGGAACAAAATTCACTCAGAAATCTTGTCTTGAAACCCACATGAGAATTCACACAGGTGAGAAGCCTTTCGAATGTCTGTCCTGTGGAAAAAAATTCACTCAGAAATCTGGTCTTAAAACCCACTTGGGAATTCACACAGGTGAGAAGCCTTTCGAATGTCTGTCCTGTGGAAAAATATTCACTCTGAAATCTAATCTTGAAACCCACATGAGAATTCACACAGGCGTGAAGCCTTTCGAATGTCTGTCCTGTGGAAGAAAATTCACTCTGAAATCTAGTCTTGAAACCCACATGAGAATTCACACAGGTGAGAAGCCTTTCGAATGTCTGTCCTGTGGAAAAAAATTCACTCTGAAATCTAGTCTTGAAGCCCACATGAGAATTCACACAGGTGAGAAGCCGTTCTCCTGTACAAATTGTGGAAAAAGTTTTACTCGAAAAAGTCATTTGATCACACACATGAAAATTCATACAGTTGAGAAGATTAATGAATGGCTGTCCTGTGGGAAAAGCTTCAATGAAAAGCGCAATCTTAATATGCACATTAGAAATTCACACAAGTGAGAAGCCGTTTTCCTGTATGATTTGAGGAAAGGTTTTATGAAAGACGAGAACATGGTTTAGAAACATTGTTCATGTACATTTGGAAGGATTTAGAAGAAGTCACAACATTTAGACACCACAGAAATGAACAGGACAAATCTTTTCCAGGTTTCACTTGTGGTAAATATCCATCTACAAACTCCTTCACCTCAGTACATGACAAAGGCATTTTTCTTGCTTAGAATAAACCTGTCATTAACCGTGGTACTCTATTAATTACTTGAGAACTAGAACAGATAGGTACAATGTTGTAAAACTGGTAAATATTTAAACTATGGAACACCAAAGAACTGTTTAGAGGCTGGAGTCTGTACTTTGCTGTTAAACTGAAGTCCTAAGACAGTGAATATTGTTGGTTTGAAGAGTTAAACATTAGCTTAAAGTTGTTGCTGTTATTTGGTTAAAAGTTTATGTTCTTGCTGATCAGTTTTACCTGCTTAAGGTTGGAAAAAAAGCTTTTGGCTTATTATTGTATTACAGAGGTTTCACACTCCAAAATGTGTAATGTTTCTACTTTATAAAGATTTCTAAAGTATCATTTTGCTTTGAACTATTTCGTATTATTTTGTTCTTGATAGTATAGTATTGATAGTTGTAGATGTTTTGTTTACCTGCTTTGATTGAAGAAAACTATCATCTATTTTAATAAAACAGTTTTTTATGCATTTTCTGATGTGGATGTTTTCCAGTAACGTAATCAACTCTAGATTGATGAGCTAAGCAAAAATATTCTAATAAATAAATATGGTAAAAAAAAAAGTGATTAATTATATGGTTTAATTAAAAAGAATTGTTTCTGATGATTTAAGACAACAAAAAGCTCTCCATATAACTTGTTTAGTTATTCATTGTTTTGCAATTTTGCTTGTTTAAATTTAAATGTATTAACTGTAACCACAAGTTATGATTGATTAGTCATTTAATAAAGGTAAAAAAATAAAGTGAGTGTTGGTCAAATGATTATAACTAACAATTTGTTCAGTTACCAGGTGTTATTAACATGTCAAGCTAAGCTTTGTGGCTGGACTCTTGGACCAGGAGTCCGTTTAAAGATGCATGTTTACTGAAGACTGAAGACTGTTTTCCGCTTCAGAGTGTTTCCTCAACCTCTCTTTCAGTCACCGTAGTAACATTCTCTCCAACGACACAAAACATTGTCGTAGTTTTGGGCATAAAAAAATTATCTAGGTCGGCTTTATCAATCTTAAATCTGTCATTATAGATATAATTTTGGGTATTCTAGAAATATGTTTTTTGAAATCCCATACTGTGAAATCAAGCTGCAGTTTGGGATAAGATCATTTGCTTCAAATTAATGTTCAAAGAATTAATTTCTTTCCTACTGTATTCGGGAAAGCTTATGATGGATTTATTTTGCATGATATCAGGGTTGTTAAAGATGGCCGTGCGGTTGCATGGTATTGCTGAGGATTCAGTCATTTTCAGAAACTCCCACCAAGCTGTCAAAGATGAGCTAATGCTGATGATGTTCAAACGTTATGCCTATGTTCTATGTTTAAACTAATAAATTGAAGATCTGCAACACTAATAATGGATGATAGACTTTCTACATCTAACCAGGACTCGTCTTGTGAGCTTTCTTTCAGCCGTTTACATCTGGATTGTAGCCTGTTTGCCAGGTAGTAATGATAGAAGTTGGGCAGATCTAATCCTGTTTTTTCTTTGGTCTTCCGTAGCGTTTTTAAGTTGATATGTGGGGGTTTATCTTTCCAGAGAAATTTGGTAATGGAAGAATCTAAATATTTAAACCATTCTGGGGATGGTTTGTTTGGAATAATTGAAAATAGCTCATTTTTATTGAAGCAACCCTACCAAGGAGTGATCTGGTTAAGGACTTCCACTTTTTTAATAGTGGGATGTGGTTTTTATTTTTTTATGACATCCACATGTTTTTGTAGAGATGTTGATGCCTAAATATTTAATATTTTCTGACTGCAGTTGTATATTGGAGACCTTTTGGAAACTACAATAAATAGGTAGGACTGTGTATTTTGATCAATTTATAGAGTAATTGGAGATTCTTTAGAAAATGTGATCACACAGAGAGCGAGGTGTGGAGAACGATTAATACATCATCTGCATAAAGACTGACTTTCTGTTCCTGCATTTAATACATTTAATATCATTGGTGTTTGAATAAAGATGGCAAACAATGAGGGAGAGAGCGGGCGTCCTTGCTTAGTGCTCCTCTGCAGATTAAAGCTAGAAGAAGTTTGGTTATTTGTTCTAATCAGTGGCAGCTGGCCAATAGAGGGCGCTGCCCCAACCACCCAATGACCCTGATTAAGACAAAAAAAACACAAAAATTATAAATGTTAAAATGAGGAAGTTATGTCCCCCTAAAAAAGGCCGTTGCGCCTCAGGGGCTTCCTCATTAACATTAAAAACACTGGAGATATTTTGTAATAAGGAATCTCCTCACCTTGTAGTTGTTGCGGCCGCAGGCTGTGGAGGTTTTTCCGTCGGTGGCTCTGTTGTTTTGCTTCCAGGTCACGGGCGGAAACACCAACTGTTAAAATGAGGAAGTTATGTCCCCCTAAAAGCTGTTGGCGCCTCGGAGCTTCTTCACGTTCTTTTCCTGGGAGCAAGTTATTTCCTACTCTTAACTCAAACTGGGTAAAACCATATAAAAAGGACTATAAAACAGGAGTAAAAATAGTTTATTCCAGATCAGGTCGTTACAGGACAGAGAAAATGCTTGGAGCTGCACAGCTGTGGTCTCAAAAATCACGTCCGCGAGCGTCTAGCAAAGATTGAGCCCCAAACAAGGTCATCTTCTCCTTCTTATACGCCATGAGTCTATGTGTTGCATCATGTGGATGTTTAGCTGTCTGTATCAGAAACTGACACACCATCCATGTCTTGAACTTCATGCATCTTGCCTCTATGCCTCAGGATTACAGATAGCTCTCCTCTATCAGACCGGCTCTAAGATGTGCCCATATCCTGGGCGTATTTTTAAAGACACAAAGGCTGTCCTGATTAGATGACCTCCGTACACACAGCGACATCCACAATGTGAAGGAAGGCCTTCTACTCTGTCTAATCTGGCTAACAAAGTAAGAAAGCACATGATGTATAAAGAATAAACCTAACATGATATAGGCGCCATATGCCTGTTTTATGTATAGTTTGAAATTATTTGTATTATGAGAATTTGATATTTCATTTACATTAATGAGTGACAATTATAATTAGATTAAAAAATATATACAAGTTAAAAAATGTTAATTTAAAATATTTACAGGATGCTGCTTAGTGTGCCTTTTGATGACATCATATTTCTGCGCCAGGTTCCCGGTAAGGTAACCGTTGTAAACAGACACGGGAGGAGGAAGGTTGGTGGCTCATGGTTTTCTGACCGTCTATTGTTACTCTGTGGAACCTCAGATTTAGTTTTGTTAAAGTTTAAGAGGTATATTTTGCATGCATTCTGTTTTTTGTTTTTGTTATCACCTTTGTTTTAAAAATAAAAAGGGCAAAATGTGACGCCAGTGGAGACTATTGTTTTTTGGATTCTGGAACACACGTCAGCCACAAAACTCCAACCTAATACGGATTTAATTGAAACTCTTGGATTTACCCTTTTTTTTTTTTTGCAAGATAAATATTTAATTATTAATGTTGAGTAAAGCTGTTTTCTTTCAATTCTAACTCAGTATCAATGTGCAAAAATCTTTGCACATTGATACTGAGTTAGAATCGAAATTCAGGGCTGCGCCCCTCCAAAGGTCAGATTCAGAGGGTCGATTATGTCGGCGCCATGTCGAAGCGCTGGTCGGATTTCATAATCCCTCGATTATGCAGCCTACAAATTGAAAAATTGATTTTTTTCCCCGTTTTAAAGGACGGATCCACTGTATCCTCTGTAGCCTTGGGTATCCCATGATTCATTGCAAGTCCAGCAAGCAAATGGGTTATCATGGCGCCGAACAGTGGTGAATATTGGAAGTTCCGTTTAATAGAATCCAAGTGTGTAAAAAGTGTGTTCCACCCAAAAGGGGGAAACAGTTTTTGAGCGCAACGCAATACTAACGTGACGCAATGCTACCGCTATTGAAGTGAAAGCTTTGTGGATCGCTGAAACTATGTATGCGGGGTTATTGTCAACAAGTTAGAGATATGACATTATTGCCGAGTCATGGAAATAAATGGATTACCTGCACTAACATCAAGGACGGCTCTCATTTCAATTAAGCGGCTAAGTAAATTGGCGTGTCAACTTTACCCCGGTGGACCACCTCAGGGGCTTAGAGCTTTGGCTTAGCCTCTACACCAGGATTATGGACAAATTATGAATTATATTCCCCCAAAAAATGATCTATTTAGTTTAAGGTTGCCTCAGTAATATTCCAGTTCCTAAAATTAAGAAAAATGTATTGAAGGAATCAATATAATAGATGAAAAATTCAAAAACATCTTAAAAGTGTCAAATATCTTAACCCAATTAAGACTTTTACATTTAAAAGGAATGCTCCAAAAATGATATCCGTGCTCCAAGAACCAAATATCTGCCTAAATATAAAGAGACACTTTAAATGACATTAATCCTTCCAATTAATTCATAAGCTCCAAATCTAAATTCACTGCAGACAAATGTGAGCAAGAAGAGGAATGAACTGAACATCTTTTTTTCTATTATAGTAAAACCCAAACATTTATATCCTCAGTTTCTAACTGGTTTCTCTCTAAATCCTTAAACATTCATTTTCTCCTCTGCAATGAAATTCTATTCAGTTTATTTCTATAGCTCCAATTCACATCATGTCGTCTCAGGTCACTTTCCAGTTCAACCAGATCATCCAGTCAGATTGATTCAAAGTTTTCTATCTATGAAAACCAGCTGATTGCATAAACTTTAAAAATAAACAAACAGAATTTATAATGAATGATATAATTATTATGGTCACAGTTTTCATACACAATAAAGTCTCCCTACAAACACAGTATTAAAAAATGAAATAAATATAATGACTTTGTCCACCAATGCTAACAGACTCTATGCTTTTCTGTCTGAATGTCATTCTTAATCACCCCTTACATCTAATATTCTTTATCTTTTTCACTCCACTCATTGTTCTTTGTCAATATTTATTGCTTTGATGATCTAATTTACTAATGTATAGCTTTTATTTTATTTATTTCCTACTATTCTTGTTTTATTTTTTATTGCTTTTTGCACAATTTGCTGAACTAGTATTTTTAATGTGGTTGAATATCAGAGATGTAGCAGATATATATTTTATAGATGTGCTTCTATCTTTCTAAGGCTTTTCTATCATTTGCTTTGATCTCTTCCTGCTCCCGGTGGTCGGCTCCTTTATTCCACTCTGGATTCTCATCAGTCTTTGATCACTTTACTGTAAACAAACAAATAAAAACAAGCAGCAGCGAGAAGTTTTCCTGCTTTCTGCATCAGCTGTCACGGTTGCTAGGCGACGGGGCGTGCGGGCTCCGCGTCACGTGACGCACCTGCCGCATCACCTGACTGGCTCTGCCGAATTCGCGGGCCACGCCCCGCTTGGGGGCGTTCCAGTGACGTCACGATTCGAATGTGACGTCAGTGGAAGCCCAGCCAATTCCCTTCATTCTCTCAGTGGACAGGGTGAGGAAAGGCTGTGTCCTGCAGTGTCTCTGCAGAAACCCTAAAGGAGAAACCACATCACTGCTGACACAAGCTGAATTTAAAGCTTTCCAGCTGGATTTACCTGCAGCTAAACCACAGCTCATGATGAAGAACCTCAGAGAAACAAGCCGTCAGAATAAGATTATCCCTGAAGAACACCACGGATCACCCGGGATCCAAACAGAACCTGCAGGTCAGCCAGGGTTCAACTCTCCTCTCCTGGGTTTTGCTGATGAGCAGCAAAGGTTGATAAATCCAACGAGAGCAGAACCTCAGAGGGTCCACCTTACTGAACAGATCTGGACATGGCTGAGGAGGTTTTTAGGATCTGCTGGGAACGCTTTAGGAGGAACTTGGTGTAGAATGTCACTGATGTTGGCCCAAATCAGACAAAGCATCACGGCTACTTTTAACACACTCAGAACCAGAATCCTAGCTTTCCTCAACCGAGCCGACGGCAGAATCCACAACTTGTTGCTTGATGCAAACGAGGCCGTTGGTTCTGCTTTTGACACGTTCAGAACCAGAATCTCAGCTTTCCTCAACACGGCCAGAGAAAGGCTGAGAAATAAAGTGACTGCCGTCAGAGAAAGGCTGAGAAATAAAGTGACTGCCGTCAGAGAAAGGCTGCAGAATGTTACTAATCAGATGGTAGCAGGTTTGCGTGCTTTAACTGGGACAATCAACGAGTATTGCCTGTCTGTTCAATTTTTTGTATTCCTGATTTTTTTAACTTTTCTTTTCTGCTTTATCGTGTTTAGTTAGAATCCAAGATTTCCATCCGGAGATGAAGTCCATTCTGCAGAAACCAAATCTAAAACAGATCAGCCAGTGTCCAAGCCTAAAAACGTAGAATCATTCTAATGATTGATTGATTTTGTTTTTAAGCTGTAGTTTTTCTGCTTTTCTTATTTTTTTATAGATAGTATATTTTCCTCCTTATTTTTATAGTCATTTATTTCATTTTCGTCTAATTATCTATATCCTTTAAAAGCTTGCAGGTGCAGCATTGCTGCCCTGATGCGGGTTCTCTCCGAGTGCTTCGGCTCCCGCATCCCAGGAACATGGATGGATTGTCTCCTTCATCAGGGCTAACTGGCTTTTCAAGCCTCTTCATTGACCTTTGAACTCCTGTTGACTTTTCCACTGTGGACCTTTTTGTTTCACAGCATTTCAGGTTGTAGAGAAACTGCTAGTCTTCCTGTGCCAGGGCAGATTTCTGCTATAAAACCAGACGTTCATTCTATCAGTTTTTTTCCTTGTCGCATCAATTCTCTAGTCGTGCGAGAATGTTTTAGATCGTCTGAGTTTTGGCCTCATCGTGCGTCCTGCGTCGTGTAGTATACAGGGGGTAATGAGGGGCGATCAGTCTCTCATGACCCCCTCCCCATCAGGAATCGTAAGGTCAGGAGAAAATCCAACATGTTTGATATTCAGTCGGCCGTCGTAAGGCGTTGGTCGGTAAATCCTGCTGCTGAAGCAGAGCTAGAGCCGATTTACCGGAACCTCACGGATGTGCAAACGAGGAAGTTATTCTTCCAGACTCACGAGTCCAGCTAGCGCCATTTCTCGGAGCTGAGTCCGACGTGTGGTTTTTAGACGTAGAGTGTGAGCAGGTAGATCGCATCAGAGCGTCGGGTCGCACAGCGTGAGAACAAACATGGTGAGCTGGGAACCTTTAAAACCTGCGGTTTCGGCGCCCGGTGTGAGCTGTAGCTGCGTAAAACAATTGAAAATATCGGACAGTGTATTCCCCGCTTTAGGCCTCTATGGTTGGACTGGATAGCATCGCTAGCTGCAAGCTACCTCATTGCTGGTCCTATGGTGACAGCCATGGTGTGAGTCTCTCATCCCTCTTTGTTCTAGCTACCCGCCCAGGATTTTGATGCATTCCTGAGCTGTTATTGTTCATTTTTCACATTTATATGAATGCATTTATGGGATATTTATATTTATCTGCTGCTATTTGAATGCATTAAGCCTTAAAACTAAAACTTTGCTCACATAGACGACATTGAATGGACTCTAAAAAAACTCCCCTTTTTTTGCTTTTACTTTTATTTACTTGTGCTAATTTCCAGTAGTGTTTAGCAGTGATGTATAGTAAAGTAAAAATACTTCACTACTGTACTTAAGTATATTTTGGAGTACTTTATACTTTCCAAGAGTATACATTTTTTTGAGATTTTTCACTTTTTACTTCAACTACATTTTTACAAACTTAATTGCATACTTTTACTCCGATACATTTTCAATGTTTGGTTTAGTTACTAAGTAAAAAAAAATAAAATAAATAAATAAATAAATAAAAACGAAAGAGAGGGCAAAAGAAACAAGCATTTTGGCCCCGCCTACTGACTACAGGGGCGGGTCTTGCCTGGGCTTGTTCATCCACACCAATAGGATACGCCTGTTTGGCAAAGCCAGTCTACATTTATCCTACACTTGGTTGTTTATATTATTTTAAGTGAATTTAACCTTCAAAGTTTACCAAAATGTAAAAAAATGTCATTCAAACTGCATTTACTTTTCACTATATTACTTGAGTACATCTATTTTTACAGTAATTCTTCTACTTAAGTACAAGCCATTTCAGATACTTTAAGACTTTTACTCCAGTAACATTTCATTGACTTGGACTTTTACCAAAAGTCATATTTTTGAGAGGTACTTATTAATCTATTAATCAGCTAACCTTGCAGTTCTACTTATTTAATATATATTTGTAATCTTCTTGTTATTTTGCAAAATAATGACAACAACAAAACCATCCAAGACTGCAGGGAATTTCCCAAAAGCTGAATTATAAGTTCCACTGGTGCAGCTACATCAAGCTGGGTGAAAGTAATTCAATTTCATTCAGTTTATTTATATAGATGACGTGTCGTGAATCGGCGCTATAGAAATAAACTTCTACTGTTATCCACTATGTAAGACCTGGGGGTGGGAAGAGGCCTGCAGACAACAGCTGGCTTTGTCCATCCAACTTTGTGGGGTCAGTGTCTCCTGGGTTCAAGGCAGGTAGAATCCTCACTCCGTTTCCACGGTTTTAGGAAAACGCCTGCTTCTGTTTGGTTAAGGCGTCCGTCAAATCGTCATTTTCATCTGGCCACTTCGTCCTCAGATTGTTGTTCTTAAGGTCAGCCCGGTGTCTAAAAGTTCACACATTTGTTACGCTTCAGTAGAAGTGATAGATACTGCAGTTTAAAAACAATCTGGTAAAGGTTGAAGTATCAGCTTGATCTCTTTTTACTAAAGGTGACCAGGCGTCCCTACCTTTCCAAAGACTGTCACGTTTGGGACCACCTGTCCCGGCTAAAGCCTGGCCACGAACATGCAAATTTTACCGAAGCCATTAAACACAAAAAAAAGAAGAAGAGCGCATCACTTTTAAAACAGAAGAAGAAGAAGAAGTGGAAGTTCGTTTTTTACAACCTGTGGCAACTGATGGGGAGCTACGCTGAGTGATGGTAAGTGTGTTAATCAATTTATTTTATTCTGATCGGGCTGATCTTGTGATAAATGTTTGGTTTGTGTCCAGGTTAAAACAATAATAAAAAGTAAGACAAGACCACGAGTTGAGCATGAGTAAAAGACGCTGGGTTAAAATGTAGCAAAATGATTGAAAACTCCTTGTAAGGCGCTAATCTGGTACGCTGGTTCTCCAGGGATCAACAAGGGTTTGTATAAAGATGTTTTAGAATGGATAGGTGACCTTTAGTTTATATTTCAGATAGTTATTATAAGTAGAGTTATTTCAATTTGTTTTGATGATTTATGGTTGTGATTTATGAGCATAGACTTCCAGTTTTTGGTGTGCTTTTTTACTGCTCAGTTTGGATATATATGAAAGTTCCTTGTGAAAAAATAGGAGTCAGTAACAGGAGAACTGAATAAGACAAGATCTACATGATCTGAGAATGATGGAGGAAGAGATAACCACCTGTTTAATGTTCATTTATTATGTGGTTTTTGCTTGTAGCTCCTAATATTGTGGTAATTAGCATTTTTAGTATTTAGATGAGATATTAATAATAATAAGTTTTCATGTTGCACATCCTAATTTTTTTGGAGGTGATTTTGATTATATAATGTCTCTGTTTTAGAATAATGTAAGATTGATGCTGGAGGAGTGAGGAAGAAGATAGAAAGACAGAAAGGAGATTGAATGAGAGAGGAGGAAACTAGGAACTCTGATAGAAAAAACGGTTGACAAGAAGGGAGAAAAATTTACTTTGAGGAGTAAAGCAGAGAGCAGGCAGAAGTCAGAAGAGGGCTAGAAACAAAAGCGAAGGTGGAGAGGGAAGAAAACAGACAAGACTGAATGACCAGATGGCTCTTTCAAAGAAGAGGAAGTGTCATTTTACGGAGAAATTACAATCAGAATTTCCATTGGGAAATTATATATGTATATGTTATTGCTGTTTATAAATATGGACTATTCTTGGATTATATACATTGTGTTGATGTTAAGCCTATTCTGCTGTTCAATGGTTAAACTTGTTTAAGATATTTAAAAAGGTTATTTTGCTTTTTACTTGCTATGTCTTCTCTTATATTATTTTACCCAAATTACCAGGGCCACTGCCTCAGACCCTGTTCAGTTAATATTTCTGTTTCAAACATTTCATACATAATATTCATACATAATATGTATTAATAAAGTTCAAGTGATAAAGCGTTGACATGATTTGAGTGATAAACTAACTTATTGAGTGATGTAGTGTGCAAAGTATGCTGTGGAACACAGAGTGGCTGTATACTCAGGTTAGTAGGAAAAATGAACCTGCTACTTTGAGACACACAGGCCCCTGATGTGGCTAGGTGACAGTAAGAAACATATATGAACCTTTACCTGCAGGCTTGACTACTACTTGTTTTTTTTATGTTAATGAAGAAAAAAAATATTTCTTATAGGTATGTACAGTAGATGTAAACAGAATAAGTATTTGTTGCACTTTTTTTTGAAGAGGGTGGGGGGAACTCTGTCTCAACAGACAGCCACAGGCATAGAATAAATGTTTGTATTTACTTTTCTAAATTTCTTTCCTCATGTCACTCTCCCCTTAGGAGGCGGCAGAGCTCTTTGGGCCCGACAAAATTGGAAAGCCCTGCTAATGACCCCCTGACCTCCCTCTGCCTCCCTCCCACCCCCCCCACCACTTTACCCCCAACCCAGAGACACAGTTCTAGTTTTCTACTAATAACACTATTCATGTTATTAATCTTAGGATACACTAAACGTTTGGAAAGGCACATTCCTGGCTTTTACACTTGATTTTTGTTGTTTAAATATTAATAAATATGTAAAAATATATGAAACCATTACTGTCCCTCACTTTCCTAATTTCATCGATAAGATGTATTGATTTTTATCCACGAAGCAAGGAAATGTCCCCAGATTTGATTTCAGAAATCCTGAGTCACTTTATACTCTTTACTCAAGTAAAAAGTGAAAAGTATGAGCTCAAAAACTGCTTTAAAGTATAAAAGTATAAAGTAACCTTTGAAAAAAAACAGCCAGATGCCGCTATATGAACCGAAAAGCTCAGTTTTTCGACTGTTTCTAATGTCAGGAAGGTGGGCTACTTTAAGCATCATGTTAGGAAGTTGGGCTAATGCTAGCATCATGTGAGGAAGGTGGGCTAATGTTAACATCATGTTAGCATAATTTTAGCAAAAGGTGTGTAAGGAGGGCTAATGTTAGCATCATGGCAGGAAGGGCTAATGTTAGCATCATATTAGTAGAAGTTGGGCTCATGTTAGCATGTGTCAGGAGGTTGGGCTAAAGTTGGCATCCATGTGCCAGTAAAAGTTGGGCTAATGTTAGCACATCATGCCAGCTAGGATGCTTAAAGGCATCATGGCAGAAAGGTGGGCTAATGTTAACACTGGGTGGCAGGGAAGCTGGGCTAATGTTAGGCATCATGCCAGGAAGTTGGGCTACGTGTCAGCCTCATGGCAGTAAGGTGGGCTAATGTTAGCATCATGTTAGGATGGAGGGCTAATGTTAGCATACTCTTAGAAAGCAGGCTAATGTTAAAGAATCATGTTAGAAGTTGGCTAATGTTAGCATCTTGTTAGGAAGGTGGGCTAATGTTAGCATCATGTTGGGAAGTTGGGCTAATGTTAGCAGCATGTTAGGAAGCTGGGCTAATGTTAGCATCATGGATTTGTGAAAGGTGGGCTAATGTTAGCATCATGGCAGGAAGTTGGGCTAATGTTAGCATCATGTTAGGCAAGTTAGTAAGTTGGGCTAATGCTAGCATCATGTTAGGAAGCTGGGCTAATGTTAGCATAATTTTAGAAAGGTGGGCTAATGTTAGCATCATGTTAGGAAGTTGGGCTAATGCTAGCATCATGTTGTTAGGAAGGTGGGCTAATGTCAGCATAATGTTAGTAAGTTGGGCTAATGTTAGCATCATGTTAGGAAGGTGGGCTAATGTTAGCATCACGTTAGGAAGGTGGGCTAATGTTAGCATCATGGCCGGAAGGAGGGCTAATGTTACCATCATGTCAGTAAGGTCAGCTAATGTTGGCATCATGTCAGTAAGGTGGGCTAATGCTAGCATCATGTTAGGAAGGTGGGCTAATGTCAGCATAATGTTAGTAAGTTGGGCTAATGTTAGCATCATGTTAGCCCACCTTCCTGCCATGATGCTAACATTAGCCCTCCCTTCTAACATGATCTTGTCTTTGCAAAATAAGTAACGTGTTTAGAACCGAAAACTCCTAGTAAACCCCTGAAGTTAAACCCGTGTTACTTGCCTTTTTTCGCATAACGCCATAGAAGCACTTTTATCAACGAGTACTAGTCTACCGCTGAAGCCAAACACAGGCAATAGCTATGGCTTGGCTGTTTTCATGGAAACTAGGAGTGAGTAGGAGGAAATGTAATAACATGAAAGCCTGAAGGTGGAAGGTCATTTGAACTTTGGAACACCAAAGGGCTTTGTCTAGATCCTTTTAGTCTGTAGTGTACTGTTAAAACTGGAGGAGTTTGTTTGAGGGGACAAGCAGTGAGTTTAAGGTTGAACACTGGCCATTATTAGAAGTTTAAAAGTTTATATTCTTACTTAATCCCACTTTGGGCTTTACTTAAAGTTGTAAAAGAGCAACACAACTTAGTAATCATTTAGAGAAGTTTCACACTACTAGAGGTGTAATGTTTCTACTTTGAAAAAATATTCAATGTATAATTTTGCTTTAAGGGATATATCCTATACTTTAACAAACGCGATGAGGACAATATTGAAAGATGCAGATGTTTTATTTACGTCCTACGCGATTGAAAGGAAACTGCAAATAATACTATTTTAATAAAACTATTTTTTCTTCTGTGGATGTTTTCCTGTAATCACTTCTCAGATTGATGAACCAAGCAGAGATAAAACACTTTTTGATTTTAGAAAACAAAATGCATCAGCAGATATGGTTTCGGGCAAATTATGGCTTTTCTTAGTTTTTTCTGATATTTTCAGGCAACCTTAAGCTTTAATTTCATTTTTAGTTTTGTTTTGAACAAGTAGCGCCAATTAACAACACGTCAGAATCCTCGAAGGCACTTTAAGGAAGAGGACCAAAGAGAGACCAAATCATCTCTACCAGCTGGATTGATTTCAGACTCCGGCAAACGTTGGTGTTCGGATTCATGGGACTGGCATTCAATTAGAAGGACCAGGTGAAGGGACATTAATAAGCGGCGCCGAGGTCTGAGGATGCGGATTCCAAGAGTTCCGCCTCGTTATGCGAGCCTTAAAATGCCAGCCAGGCTAACCCAGTATAGAGTTAACACTTCAGCCTCTTAGCACCCTTGGCCAGCAGGAGGTCATCTATTTCTTGGCTCAGAGCTTGAGCCTTTACCTGGTCACGAATCACTGCATGGAGAGATCCGTCCATCGGCCCTTGAGTAGGTGCATCGATCGTGAAAAGGCCTTAGTGTCCTCCCAACAGGCATGGACCTCCTTCACGTATACAGCAGACGGGGGAACCATAAAGGATGACCTAGCAGTAGGACGTCGAAAGAAGGCACTGGAAGGCGCAGGTTGGTCCTGCTGGGAAAGAGCAGTTCTCAGAGCGCCCAATATCCAACCATCCTCCTCCGAATGAGAGCCAGAGGAGATGCGCGAGCTGGCTCCTGAGAGAAGTGAGCCGGAGTCAAAATGATCCCGAAAATCAGTGCCAGATACTGCCAGAGATATAGCATCATCCGAAGCAGTCACGAACCAACACTCTGCCCTTGGTCAGGGTCTCCAGTCAGACTAGCGCCATGCTCTCCCCTAAGGGACTCAAGCAGCGCTTTCATCCCCTCCAGCTCCAGATGGGCCACTTGTCCAGATATGCCCTCTGGAACCCTGAGCTCCTCTTGGTCCTCTTCCATGGAGGCTCTATAGCCTCAGGAGCCACACGTTTAACAGACTGGCTGGCACGATTTGAAGGCCAGCCGAACGAGTGTTACGTATGGACAAGGGCAGGACAACACAATCAGGACAGACCGCATCAGTCTATCCGGCCCCAATCAAGGGGGACACAAATCATGCCCGTCCTCCAACTGAAGAGGGGCCACACAAGCTCTGCAGCATCCAACCTCTCACGCTCACAGGGCTAGGTAAGGCCGAGCTGAAATCGCCATTCTTGTAGTAGTAGGCAAACCCGAAGGGGCTATACCCAAAAAAGGCAAGTCAGCAGCTGCCAGTTAACAAGCTGGTTGGAGTCGGCTAACTTAAATGGCACCAGCAACAGAGAGTAGCGGTGAGAATGCGTCCCCGTTTCCTGTCCATAAGGAAAGAAAAACTTACCGGACGAAGAAACCAAGAAATATTAATGAAGAGCTTGCGCAGCTTCTAAAGGGCGAGGTGATCCTCGCAAGTCCGTTTCTAAGTCTCAGGGCTACCAGCGGCAATCCAACAACAGTGTCTTACCCACCTGTTCAACCTGCATGCGAGAATATGAAAAGGGACTGAGCTGTTGTCACGTGGCTATTATATACCGTATTTTCCACGACTCATAGTGACATAAATGTCTTTTTCCCTCAAAAATGTGCGGTCGCCCTATGGTGCGTCAGCCTTTATAAGTGTGTTGCCAACTGCGACTTTGAGACCACCTCATTGAGGAGATGATGAAAGAGTGGCTGAAGATAAGGAGACCAGGTGTTTTTCCACTCATCACCACTAATCTGTAACTCCATGCGTGCCCATCTCACAGCTGATGTGAAAAACATGGGGAAACAACTTAACGCTGTGCTCGCTGTTCAACCGCTCAACATCGGTGTGAACGGACCCAGCAGGTGCAGCAAGAAGCAGCGAGGTTTACATGCAAAGTCAATGGTTGACGAGCGTATAGGTGCAACAAAAGGTCCTGCAGCGGCGTTTTTTGAGCAGCAGGTGCAGGACGTCGGGATCATTTAAGCATCTGCGCCGCCAACGCGCTGCTGCTGCTCGAGATGGAAAAATTGAAGTTTTGCTGCTGGACGCCGCATCAACCAATCAGAGAAGCTGATCTGGGGAGCTGACAGCGAAGACAGAACTGACAAGCGCTCTGATGAAAGAAGGAAGATGATGGCGTGGCTGAGCGGGAGGTGCAAGCTATGTATGAGGAGAACAGGTGTTTTTTTCCATGCATCACCATCGCTGCGTGCCCATCTCACAGCCGATGTGAAAAAAGGTGAATCAATGAGCGCTGTGCTCTTGCGCAGCGCGTTATTCCGGGGAGGTCTGACAAAGGAACTTCGCAACGCCCAACATCGATTGTGGCGCCCGTTTTAAGAAATGTAAGAACTCTGGCTGGCGTGGAAGGCGATGGATGACGGCCGGAGACCACAGTTTCAGGATAAGGTGGAGCTTGCAAGCAGCCGCCGGGCAAGGGTTACGCCACCCGTTTCGGTGCCGGATGGATTGTAGATGCTTGGACTAAGAATGTCTGCTGGCTCTGTTGTTATTCAAACTTTCGCAAAAGCCGGCATTATTTCTGAGGAGCTGCGCTGCACGGAAAGTGACTCTGACAGCGCCAGAGAGGGAAACTGAAGCATGTCTGATTTAACGCAGCTGTTTAGGATTAAGGAAACAGAGGATGATGACTTTTGATGGGTTTGATTAATACTTTGTAATAAATACATGAATAAAGCACAATCATACCAGTTTTGCTCCCGCTCTATTTTCTACCTGAAAACTTAATTCCCAAACAGCAGCCTCTGGGCGGGTCTCCTCAGCGTATACAGCGGTGGCTGGCGGGTGTTTTTCATCTAAATAATCTAAATCTTTTGCAGCTATATTTGCTGTGATCAGTAGAATAAAGTAGTTTTAATATGTTTTTAAGTGAGAAAGTCCACTTACAAACTTCATAATTGCAGTCAGTTCATCAGATTATCATCCTGCCCAGGGGCTCAGACCCCCACATACCAGCGGTGCACCGACAGCAGAAATCCTTTCGTCACCGCAGCTGCTGGCAGGTGTTTTTTCACATCCCTAAATAATTTAAACTGCAGGCACCAGGATACAGGTAATAAAAGCGACATATTCCGTCGGCGGGTTTCAGGATTTTAAGTTAATTTAGGGTTAGTGCTGTGTCATCTCGATGTGTCTGTCTCATGGCCAGCTCCCAGGTTTGATTAGCTTTGTAATAAATACATGAATAAAGCACAGTCATACTCAGTTTTGCCCCGCTGTATTTTTAAATACGCAGTAGAGGTATTTAAAGGTAGTAGAGGACATGTACCCTGTATATAAAAGCGGCCCTATAGTCGATTAAGCCTTGTGTGTGTGTTAAATACAGAAATGGGACACATAACTGAGAGTCCGCCTTTTAGTCCGGTGCGCCTTATGGTCGTGAAAATACGGTAGGCTCACCGGTGTCACCGAGGACTATGTTAGTATAAGATTCTCGACCTATGCATGCGCAAGAATGATAATTTGTGCTTTAAGCTCCGCCTCTGGTGGTCAGTAGGGATGAGATAGAACCAGCAGGGCCTACAGAGTTGGGGCCCCTGCTGGTTTGGGGCCACACACAATTGCCTTCTCTGCTTATTTGGCAAATCCACCCCTGCTTATAAGGAAGGAGCATCAGTGCTACAAGACTTTGATAAAGGCTGACTGGAAACTTAGATCAACGTAGCAGGGCCTCCAAGATGCAAAGTTACCAGCAATGGACTGAATGCTGCTGATATAAACAATGTGATCATTATATATATCAAAGCAACTGCAGAGAACTAGGTAAGCACACCAACAATTAATAGGAAACTGAAGGATGGACACATCACTTTGCTCCTGGACGCACAGCTTTCTCACAAACAAACCTCAAAGTTTTCAACATGAGAAACCGGATTTCACAACAGCCACATGAAAGATGTCTCTAAAACATGGTAATATTCACAAACCAGCTGAAAACACAATAATCATGTTATTAACACATGGATATTTATCAAAACTCATTCAACTTCATTAGATTTGAAGCTGAAAACATTACGTTTTTTATTTTACTTGCCCTTTATGGAGAAACCACAGAACTGTTTCCTGCTTGCAAAAATACAGCTTATCATGGTTCACAATGGAACAGAGCTTCATAGTCTCTGCTGTCTGCACCCACCATTAACCACACAGAGGTGTTAATGCAGGTAGGAAAAAGCCTGCTGGTGTCATTAGCAGAAGGTGTTTGTGGTTTAGATGAGATACAGGCTGTGCTAACTACAAGAATAAAGACTATTGAATACTTTTCCTGAATTTTATTTCTGCATTTGTGGCAAGGTGAGTTGGCCCGACATGCATGGATCTAAACTTATTGCATCCTTAATAAAACCATGGATGCCATGATAATTTGGTTTAGATCCACATTCAGCTAAAAAGACACTGCAGTCAGAGGCAGGAAACCACAGAGCTGGTTAGCCAGTCAACAAAGTGATCACATGCAGATGCATGCAAACAGATTCTACTCATTAAAAACATGGGGAAACTTTTATTTATATTCATATTATATATTATTTTTATATTACATTTTATTTTTATTTTATGTTATAAGTATTTACATTATATTATGTTATTATAAATGGTTAATTATTAATATATAAAAGATCAAATCCAGCATTTTTAAGAAACTTAAAATGCATGGTGTTGTGATTTTAGTTTATTTTTTCTTTGTTCACAGTTTAACATATTTAATTTATCTACATTTTATGAAATCTTGTTAATCCCTAAACAATTTAAAAAAAGATCATATTTAAGCTACTGCTGTTTGTAAAGTTTATAATATAACAATATAACAGTTCAACATTTGAATAAAGAAACAGAATTCAGAAAACATTTACAGTGTTTGAACTAATAAGTGTTTTTCAAACCTTTAGAGCTTACATCAGCACAATATTTTATAATGTTTTTAAGTTCAAATGTGCGTTCTGTTGTTAGGATTGCAGGTAAAATCTGCCACACAGTCCAGATAATGAGAGTGGTGTTTTTGTGTGTGAGCTTGTTGATTAAACCAAAACACCCCAAAGGGACTAACTCTCCACTATTGATGGAATTCGTGGAAGGATGCTAACATTAGCCCACATTCCTGACATGGTGCTAACATTAGCCCACATTCCTGACATGATGCTAACATTAGCCCACATTCCTAACATGGTGCTAACATTAGCCCACATTCGCTTACATGGTGCTTTAGCCCACATTCCTGCACATGATGCTAACATTAGCCCACATTCCTGACATGATGCTAACATTGGCCCACATTCCTAACATGTAGTGCTAACATTAGCCCACATTCCTGGGCCATGATGCTAACATTGGCCCACATTCCTAACATGGTGCTTTAACATTGTACACACATTCCTAGCTGGCATGGATTGCTAACATTGGCCCACATTCCTAACATGGTAAACGTATTAGCCCATTGCTAACATGTGGTGTAACCCACATTCCTAATTGCATGGTTAGCTAACATTGGCCCACATTCTAACATGGTGCTAACATTTGCTTCCTAACATGGTGCTAACATCAGCCCACATTCCTAACATGGTTGCTAACATTAGCCCACATTCCTAACATGGTGCTAACATTAGCCCACATTCCTAACATGGTGCTAACATTAGCCCACATTCCTAACATGGTGCTAACATTAGCCCACATTCCTAACATGATGCTTACATTAGCCCACCTTCCTAACAGCCAGTGCTAACATTAGCCCACATTCCTAACATGATGCTTACATTAGCCCACCTTACTAACGTGGTGCTAACATTAGCCCACATTCCTAACATGGTGCTAACATTAGCCCACATTCCTAACATGGTGATAACATTAGACCAGCTTCCTTGAAATGAAACATTACCCTACCTTTCTGACATGATAATAATTTATGCCACATTCCTAACATGATGCTAACATTAGCCCACCTTCCTGACATGATGCTAACATTAGCCCACATTCCTAACATGGTGCTAACATTAGCCCACCATTCCTAACATGATGCTTACATTAGCCCACCTTCCTAACATGATGCTAACATTAGCCCACATTCCTAACATGATGCTTACATTAGCCCACCTTCCTGACATGATGCTAATATTAGCCCAACTTCCTGACATGATGCTAACATTAGCCCAACTTCCTAACATGGTGATAACATTAGACCAGCTTCCTTGAAATGAAACATTACCCTACCTTCCTGATATGATAATAATGTATGCCACATTCCTAACATAATTCTAACATTAGCCCACTTTCCTAACATGATGCTAACATTAGACCAGCTTCCTTGGAATGAAACATTAGCATACCTTCCTGACATGATGCTAACATTAGCCCACCTCCCTAACATAATGCTAACATTAGCCCACCTTCCTGACATGATCATTATTTATGCCCCATTCCTAGCACGATGCTAACATTAGCCCAACTTCATAACATGATGCTAACATTAGCCTGCCTCACTGTCACCATCTTAACATTAGCCTGCCTCGCTGTCACCATGG
>JAGKQL010000931.1:0-33137 GCA_018398635.1 Cyprinodon brontotheroides
GAAGAAATTAGCTAAATATATTTTAGCATATATCCTACTTAGCTAGCTAAAGGGCTTATTACGGTTGAGGCAAGCTGACAGCGCCACACTACAGGAGGAAGTAGAAAAAACAGCCTGTAACATTAACAAAGCCTCTTTGTGCTGTTCAAGACCAACAGTCATTGCTTTCCTGGAGTTTTTCCAAAATCTGTTGATAATGGTGATATTTATGGGCTAAAATCACAGCATGTCTTCAGATGTTTACATTTGCGAACCTTCGCCAGCAGGAGCTGCTGCTCGCTCACCATGTTTCCTGGAAGCCCAAAACGACGCAATTTAAATTAAACCCAGAGAAACAAAAACTTTCCCACTTGTTTAGAACTGGATACAGCAGACTGAGAGATGTTTTTTATCTTAAAGGCACACTGTGTAACTTTTGGCCACTAGGGGTGCTAGACCTGTAACTGCCCGTATTTTCCTTCTACTAAACAGTGAAAATAATAAAGATTTATGGCTTTGTACCAGGAACAAAGGGTTAACTTAGCAGTCTAATAATATTTTTTATTTATTTTTTGTTATTAATAAAGTTGATAAAAGTTATACATCCATCTTCTTCTTTCAGTCTGTGCCAACGAACAAACTCCTTTCAAGATGGACTCTTGTTTTTCCTCGATCCCTTTCACGTTTTCTCTTTTTAGCCTCAGAAGGTTTAAACTGTTTCCTTGCCTCAGCCATGACCAGTAGTCGATCAGGAGGAAAAATAGTAGAGCTAAAGCCTTAGCTCCATGACTGTATACAGTCAGAGCATGTGGCAGTAAAGCAATGTTCTTCCAGGTCACATGACCTGACCAATGACGGTGCGTCTTCTCCAAACTTACGTAGTCTGTATTTAAAGAGGGGGGGGGGTCCCACTGGTTGCATTAATAGTGTCGAGCGACTCTATATTGGCCTGATGAATCTTTTAAAATAACTCTAAACATCAACTCTTTAGGTCAGCCAAAGTCTGAGTAGCCCTTTGCTACAGTGTGTACTCTTTCTAGCTATTATCTAACGGCCCAGACTGCAGAGACCGCAGCAACATGAACATCTCCCCAATCAGCTTCTACCCACCAACGGCACGGCGAGCTAGCATGGACAAAATGTCTTCCATGCATCCGTCCGCATCACCTACCTCCTCAAGTGATGAGGTTTTGTTTACATAGATCATTTTCATAGTGCCATCTATTAGTCTGTAGGTATAGATTTCATGTAGAATTAAGATAATAAATATACCCGGGTTATTTTTCACATGGGCGATCTTCGCTAATCAAGTAGTTTGTTGGATTCTGCACTGCCAGAAGCAAAGATGTCTGCGCTCCATGGCTGCGCAGACCCGCCCTATGTAATTATTATAAATAACTAATTCTAAGGCAACGCGAAATATTAAGGTTGCGGCTGAGCTCAGATGATGATAAATAACATAGTTATGTATAATATATTGGCATTTCTGACTCGTATATCCCTTGTAATTATTACACACTGTAGCTTTTAAATGCAAAGTGTTTCTATAGTTTTCCAATTTTGGTATAATTGCTGCCTAAATGGGTCGCTCTGTCAGCCACTCCGGCCTCTCGGCCATGCTCCAGACCGCTGTGCAAAGCAAAGCCTACAGCCTCCGCTGTTCCTTCTGTTTTGCGCTCTGACTTCCTCTGAGCTCAAGGAGAGCGCATGCGCTATATTATTAATAAATTAATAGGAGCAAAAACATGTGGAAATGAACGCTTAATTTAATAATACCCTGTTAAAAAATCCCCATCAGCATCCAGCATTATGCAGTTTCAGCCCAAATATTTTCTTTTGTTGTGGATTTGGCAACAGAGATATCTAAGATTATAAAAAACTGTTTTGTTTGTTCTCTACCTCCAAAATCAGAATCTCTGTGTCCATTCCAGCAATAAGAAGTTTGTTTAGATGTTGTGAGAGGCGCTCTTGGAAGTTTTGACTCGATTTGCTGAAACTTTTAAGCTTCTCAGTATAAAATAAATATTTTGATGAAGATGAGAAATCTGCTTCCTTGTTTGCAGAAATACCAATAGTTTGCATCCAATCATTTATTTAAATGCTCTTAGTTTTAGGGAATATTTAAGAATTAAGTTCTAATTTGTAGTTACTGATCTGTAGTTACTATATTTTTATTCGACAAATCGGATCTTCTTCATGGGGGGGGGTAAGTGGGCCACTCTGTCAGCTAAAGGCATGTTTTAGAGTCTCCATACTCCAGTTAACGACTAATCGATTACTACATTTGTTGACGGTTATTTCAATAATCGATTAATCTGATTAATTGTTTCAGCCCTAAAGGGTTTTATGTGAATAACTAAAATAATTCTGCTCACCTCCTTGCTGGTAGGTCATTCTCACTGACTGGTTTACTTATATTGGACTAAGCCTCAGTTATAGAAGTGGTTTTAGTTTCAGACCTTTGACCTAAACACCAGCAGATAGCAACAGATAAACAGCTTAAAGGTTGCTATCTGCATGTGCATGAAATAACAGGATAAGAAGGACATAAACAAGGATGGAAAACCTAAAGCAGGATCCTCAAACCTCTACAGATCCCAGGAGATGAAAGTGAAAACCGTGTGGAGGCGAGTGTGACGCAGTACTCACTCTTCATGGCGTAAATCATTGATGGTTCTGTCCAGGGAGATCATGTCACTGGCCACCATGTTGAAACCAAACTCCTTAATGGAAGCCTGGACCGAGTCTTTGTACTCCGGACCCAAAACGAAGGGCTTGGCTCCCTCCCCTGGACCCCCAGGGATTCCTTCAGCTTCAGGCTCCTTGGGCTCAAAGTTTCCCAGGATCCCTTTCCTGAGCACGGGGCTGTTGTAGGCGTGCGTCTGAGGTTTGAATGTGACATACTGCTGCTGGATGACCTGCTTCTGGTCCGGCTGCTGCTGCTGCTGGCCCTGAGGGTCGGCTCCTCCTGGAGGAAGCAGACAGAAATCAAAGGATCAGGCTGAGAAGCAACATCTGGATCGATCATTAAACATTGACCTCCCTCCTTTCTTTAATGAATCCTGGTTATTTCTAAAGCTGTGGTTTGTTTATCCTTTTTATTGGCCTCATCATCCTATTTATACTTTAACCAGTGAGAACATCTATAGTTCCCACTCCTCATCGGCGCTAAGCTTTCTGGGTAATAAATAACTGAATCATCATTGATTAACAGGGATGTTTGGCTCTGAGTTGTATCAGTGAATGTTGTCTGGTCTGCTGGCCTGAATCCAAGCTGGAGCGTCATTCCTGTGGTTATTGCTCCCTCCCATTACTGCTATAACAGTACTGAGTAAAATCCCAATCTGCCTGGTCTGGATAAAAAGAACTACAGGATGCGGCCCTAAACTCAACCAACCCAGTCCCGTAAAAATCACAATCTCACTGTAAATGTCCAAAGTCACATTATTTGACATTTTGATTTATGCACCAGTATCTTAACCTTGACAACAGCCAGATGTAGCAGACAACCACCCGCAGTTCGCTCTGGCCACATACATCTGGGAACCCGGCCATAGGGAATTGCCTTTACTGAAGGGCTGGGCCTCTTACCGGCAAAACTCCCTTGCATATGATTGGAGCAAAGCTCACTACCGTCTGTCATTCTGGTCGATCGTGCGTGCTATTTCAAAACCATCTCACACCAGAAGCTAACCCGTGAACCGCGATGTGAGGAGAGAGGAGGAGCCATTTGGTAGATCAAGTTTTGCCAAATCCGGGTCGGAGAAGGGCTTAAAATATCGCTTTGCAATTCAACAAAAGCTCAAAGCCGCTTCTCTGATGTTCTTTTGATGAAACAATATCAGATAGATTGGACAAATACAGAAGAAATAGCAGTACTCAATGCTAACGCTATTTCCTCACGCGAGCCGCCATTGCTGTTGAATCTCACGGGTCGCTTCTCCACTCCAGGACACACCCACCATGGTGTCCTGGATTGGACAGACCATAAATTCGGGTGGGGAAATCACTTTCAATGAGCTGGTTCCCAGATGTATGTGAGTGAGCTAGGCGTTAGACATGCATCTGGCTGTTGTCAGGTTACCAGTATCTCACACTGGGTGCAAACCATAATTTAACAACGATTGATGGCGTAATGCTGGTGTAGAATGTGTTGGTTTTTTTGCTTTTAAGCTTTGCGTTTGCTCAGTTTTTTAAGTGAATAAAGTCTATTTTCCATAACAACAACATGAGACCAGGATTACATCTCTGCACATGCGTACGTATCTGTCAACAAGCTCATGAAGAACTCTATAACCTCAACTTAAGGCAGCTCCTTTGTTCCCTTCCTTTCATTAATGGATGAACTGATGAATACTGATACTGTCCGGCTATAGTCGTCATGGTTACCAAGGTCAGACGCGACAATAAGAACCCCATTAGTACGGACGCTTGGAGAATATTACCCTATTTTATCAGGATCAAATGGGTTTTGGTGCCTTTGTTAAGGGTATATAACTTTGGATTAAACCTGATATTAGTGCCTGATTACTGTAGAATCAAGAGAATAAGAACATTGAACCTGTCTGACAACATGAAGTAGGATAAAAGAGCTCAGAAGCAACATATTAATCAAAGGAATAAAGGAAAAACAGTTACTGAAATCTGTCTAATTGTGACAAAGCTTTCAGCCAACTGAGATTAATCTAGAGGCAAAGCAGCAGGAGAGGTGCTGCAGTCAGAATGAGCTTTAGTTAAGTTCAGTCTTCATTCAGGTTCCTGTATTAATGGAGAACAAACATCCAGACATCAGCTCATCAGGCACACATGCAGCCGCACCACAGGCCGACCTCTGTATGGCTCAGAGAGGAGAAGGTTTTGGAGTGGCCTAGTTAAAGTCTGGAACTAAACGGGAGTTTATGGATGTATGGAGTCTCACCATGCTTCAGTCTGATAGAGTTCAGGTCAACCTCCACCCCCTCCACCCGGGGCCAGGGGACCACAGGCTTGAACTGATCCGCCAAGTCCTCTTTGGGGAGGAAACTGTCCCCCTGCTTAGAACAAAACACAACATGGAAAGATGATAAATACCAACAGGCTGGATGAAAACATGTAAACAACGGCCTTGGTTTAGTCTGATCTCTGAGGAAGTGAAAAAGATACAACTCTGAGATAATCAGCAACGGGCCCTAAATCCCCTTAAATGGCATAATGAACAGGCATTATAATGAAATAATTTGACATTTTAAGCATGGTGATGGCAGCATCATGCTTTGGGGATGCTGTTGTTCATGAGGGAAAAAAATTTGGAGCTCAAGCCAATGTGGAGGGAGACACAGGGCTGATACCTGGTTTTAGACCCACATCTGAACCAAAACTGAAAACAAAACGTTGTTTTTTCTCTAGAGAACCAGTTTAGTCTGGTTTGGATATTTTGTTCTCTAAACACACCTTTTTAAAAGCAGGTGCTTCCTAGGCACTCCTTCACAGACAGCTGTGTAGAAGGGTGTGCCTCAAAAGGCTCCTTCTACAAATAACCAGCAGGACTGATGTCAAACAATGATTTCCATGTGAAAAGTGGACGCTGAACAGAAAAGCAAGTTAAGGAAGGTGATGGAAATGTTTTCCCGGTGTGGATCTGGTTTGGTGAGTGGGTGCGACAAAAATGAAGGAATCTAAAGAGCAGAGCACCAAACGCTCCGTCACCGTCCCTCTGATGGATAATTACAGTTCAAAGCTGAGCCACAGCCTCTCCAAACAAGCCTGACTTCTTCAGCCCCCTTCCAGAACTCTTCTGTCTCCACCCTAAACAGGAGCTGGGGCCCAGATGGGCAGAGATGATCTCCTTTTGAATTAGGGCTGAAACTAATTAATCGGATGAATCGATTATTTAAGTAATTGTCAACTAATTTAGTAATCGATTAATCATTAACTGGAGTATAGAGACTCTAAAACCTGCCTTTAGCTGACAGAGCGACCCATTTAGAGCAGTAATTATACCAAAACTGTAAACAAATATATAAACATTTTGCATTTAAGATAAAAAAAAAAAAAAGTTTAAGTTTGTCAATCTGGTCTATCTAGAACTCAAGAGTTTTAGTTTCTTGTTCAGAAACCTTTGGCTATCTGATCATGAAATGATTAATAAAATAAAATATCGACAGATTAATTGTTTTGCAAAATAACCGTCAGTTTCAGCCCTACTGTGGGTATTCATGGATTGTTGGGAGGCAGAAGTTGGTTCTGTCTCCTTCTGGATCCTGGTTTCTGATCCATTTTGTATGTGAAACCTCCAATCGTCACCCGAATTAAACCGTTTGGTCTATTAAGCATAAAGGCTGCAGATTACCAAGAAAACACCAAAGTCCTTCCAGCTGAGTGGTCATATTACTGCACAGCAGTCTAGCACAAAAACTACATTAGATTAACAGATATTCCATCCAATCTGATTTATAAAACATTTCCAACTATAGAAATATAATTGATCAGCTCACCAGGAAGAAATTAGGACTAAATATGGGGAGTTTTTCTTCTTATTTAATCATAATCCTTGGTTAATTCATAATAATCTTGTTTAATTTTGTTTTGTTTCCTCACTGCCCCCTTCTATAATAAAAGGTCAAAGAATCATGGATAAATTTATATTTATTTAAAAAAAAAAACAATTTAGTATAGTTTGCTATAGTTTGTTATCGGAGTTCAGTATATCTAATTATTCTCTATTTATCTGTCATATTTATTTTCCTCCTTATATGGAGGTTTAATCCGATAATCTGTCTAACTGAGCACTGCAGCAATAATCTAATGTTTTAAAACATTTCCAGGATTAGTTTATTTTCCAAACCAAAGCTGTCAGCTCTAAAGGCCAGCTCACTTCCGCCTGCTGACATGTCCGGATGTGGATCCTGGATTATGGGGATGGATGCTCCTGGAGATCCTACCTGTGATTCCCTCCATCAGGGAGCAACAAATGGACCCCAGCAACAGTGGGAATGCTAATTCAGTCCAGAAAACAACCAGAAACAAGCATCCGGTTTTTCCTGAATCTCTGGTGGTTCAGCTTCTTACCCTTTTAGCGAACGGGTTGTCATCGTTGGGCTTCGGAGACAGAGATGACCAGAGTATCACCAAACCCAAAAAGGTCCCAATGAGCAGTAAACTCCGCAGGAGGAATCCCACCTTTAGCCTCATGCTGGAAGCTTCCTTCTTCTAAGCTAAGCTAAGCTAAGCTAGCTGCTGCTGCTGGTCCGCGCGCTCTGACTGACTAACCGGTAACCAGCTGCTCTCTTCCTGCTGCTGTAAAGTAAAATAAATATTAGCTCAAAGGGAAAGCCTCCCTCCGCTACTGGTCGGTATAAACAGCAGGGACTGGTTGTGGTGTTCTGGTCTGTCCTGGTGCTCACCCTCACTGTTCCGGTGTAACAACTCTGCCCTCCTCTATGGTTCCTGTTCCTGCCTGATGGAAGGAGGAGGAACAAGGCCAGCTGCACTATAACCACTGCTGGGATGGGAATGTCTCTGTCAGGCTGCGGCAGTTCAGGGCCATATTTACCACAGACAGGGGCCAATGTTTCCTAATGGGGACACAATAAAGAATGACACTCAAAAACAGAGCAATAAAGCATCATTTATTATATTTATTATGAGTCACCCAGGCAAGGTTGCAGAGCCCTGATCTATCAGATGAAAACTATGATCCTGTCTGTATGCAGCTGAGTTAAAGTCGGGGGGAGATTTACCATCAGGTGGCAATACTAGGCAGTTGCTTAGGGCCCCAAGTTCCTGGGGCCCCATAAAACTCTGTTTACATGTATAGTTAATACAACTATTGCACATTAAATTATGTTTTGATAAAAACCTTTCGCCAAGATGCAATCATTACGCTGGCTGGTGTCCATCATATTGTGTCCACCATATTGAAGGATCAGTCCATTTGCTGCACACAAGTTCTAGAACCATTCCAAAACTAAACGAGGCAAAGAGCAGTGTTGCCAACTTAGCGCTTTTAGCAGTTATATATTTAGTGACTTTTCAGACCTCTCTAGAACTTTGATTTTTTTAAAAAGTGTCTAGCACCAAATCTGGGCGACTTTTTTTTCTGCCAATGGAGACTTTGGAGACAACATCTAAAAGCAGTTTAATCTGCTCTCCAGAGCAAGTAGATTAGTAACCCGCCTCACTCCTCCTCTCCTCTATCTTGTCTGCTGTCATGATTCATGCAGCTATTATTTCATCCAAATGAAAAATGGAGAACAGAGAAGCAGATCATGGCTTGTCTACAGTGAAAAGAAGGACTGGGTTATTTACTTTGGCCTTTTGGAAACACAGGAAGGAAGGAGCAATCAGCTAAGTGAGCTTAGTGCTTGAAAAAAATCTTTCATTTCTTTTAGAGACAGCATGAAAAGTCAGCTGAGTACAAAAACATAGAGAGGAAAAACAAGAAGAAAAGGGACAAGAAGAGAAGGACACAACCTAGAACAGATAATGGATGTCTATTCTATTAACATTTCTCTATCTGTAGAATGGGTCTGTTTTATGTGTTTTCTTCTCAGTTCAGAGGGCCCCCTGCCTGTCTTTGCCTAGGGCCCCAAATTTCTCCTCTCTGAGTTGACCTTAGTTCAAAGGGAAAATAAATTACACAGTGAAACACTGTTATAAAAACAATTATGTTTCAAAAACAATAAAAATTTAACGCATACACTGAGCCATTTTTTTCAGTTATGAGGAGACATCTAAAGTAGGGACTGACATTTTTTGGGGAATCCCATGGGATTCCCGTGGGATTCCAGTGGGATGGGAGTCAGTATTAGTAGCGATCACCGAAATTGGGACGGTACAGGATTAAACATTAACGAGAGCAGACGGAAGGGGAGCAAACAATAGTAACTTCCTCGCTCTGAGTTTTTCACCCGCGCTCAAAAACAACAAGAATGGGGAGAGGTGCAGGAGCTGGTCATTCTTGAATAGGGCCTGGGATGGAGTGGAGTAATTTCACCAGGGAGTGGGACGGGGACGGGATTTAGAATTTCTACTCTGGCCCGGGATCGGGACGGAGACACAATTTTTCTGTGTGGGAGTGGGGCGGGACAGGGAGTGAAAATCCACCCGTGTCAGTCTCTAATCTAAAGACAAGAAGTGATGAACTGATGTGACTCTCTCTATTGTGATTTCAAATAAAAACATTCACCAAAGCTGGGTTAGAAAACCAGCAACAAGGATGAGGCATCTTTAGGTCACCCTGGAAACATCCACAGCCCAGCTAGAAGTTCGGGAGTGATGACAGGGAAGAAAATTTTCTGTCCTACCATCACAAATAGTACTTTGCTTTTGGTCCTGGAGGCTTTGAGTTGAAGTCCCACACACTCCCATGGACTGCCACTATGGCTCCCTGAGCAAGACCCTTAAAGGGGTCATAGAATGATTCTATGGGTTATTTGGTGCTGGTCCTTAAGAAGGACATATTCGCTGTTTTACCGACAGGCTGTTTGTTTACACTCCCCCACCAGCTTCCTGTCGTGCTTACTACGTCACAGTCAGTTGCACTCATTGGTCAGAGCGTTGGCCAATAGGCACAGACATGGTTTGAAAAAACAAGGTTTTTCTCATCAACAATCTTCCCATCTTCATCGGGGCCAGACTAAATTATACATTTTAATCTCACATTTGGTCTGGTTTTATCAGGCTACTAATGCAAACCAGGTTAAAAGCCCTAGAATGAAACAACAGGTTTTCTTCCTTTTTTATGGTATGCTCATGAATATTTAGATGAGCTATGCGCTGATTGGTTGGTTTATAACGAAAGTAAGCTGCTGAGCAAAACGCATCATAGCAACAAGCACTTTGTTGATATGGTGGGGTGACCAGATGTTTTTCATGTCCTAGTTTTAATACCTAAAAAAATTTCCGCCATGCCATGCATGACTACATCTCGGAGGCACTTAAGGCAGGCTTAACTCGCTCCTCTTCCTCTCCTGCAGGTGCAGTGTTTTTTGTGGGGAAGAGGGATGGCTCTCTCCGCCCCTGCATTGACTACAGGGGGCTTAATGACATCACAGTGAGGAATAGTTATCCTATTCCCCTTATGAACACAGCCTTCGACAACATTCAGGGGGCTAAGGTGTTTACTAAGCTTGATCTTCGCAATGCCTACCACTTGGTCCGTAGTAAGGAAGGCGACAAGTGAAAGACCACCTTTAATACACCAATGGGGCATTATGAGTACCTGGTCATGCCTTTTGGCCTCACCAACGCTCCGGCTGTGTTCCAGAATCTGGTTAATGAGGTTCTCCGAGACATAATAGGACGCTATGTGTTCGTCTACCTGAACGACATCCTAGTTTACTCAGAGAACCTCATCATTCACAGACAACATGTCCGCTCCATTTTGCTCCCGCTCCTTCAGAACCAGCTTTATGTTAAGGCAGAGAAGTGTGAATTTCATGTCACATCCACTTCTTTCCTTGGCTTCATATTGTCTCCGGGTCAGATGTCTATGGACCCAGCCAAGGTTGATGCTGTTATTGATTGGCCTGTTCCTGCCCACAGAAAGCAGCTTCAGAGTTTTCTGGGGTTTGCTCATTTTTACCGCCAGTTTATCCGCAATTACAGCAAAGTCGCCGCTCTGCTCCACGCTCTCACATCAGGCAAGGTTAGGTTAACCTGGGATGAACAGGAATGCCAGTGCTTTCAAGTGCCTCTAAGAACTGTTTACCTCATCCCCAGTGCTGGTCTCCCCTGATCCAGAAAAGCAGTTCATTGTGGAGGTTGACGCCTCAAGTTCCGGCGTTGGAGCTGTTCTTAGCCAAAGGTCCAGTGATTGTCACGTGCACCCCTGTGCCTTTTTCTCCAGGAAACTGTCCTCCTCAGACCGTAATTATGACTTGGGCAACCGGGAGCTGTTAGTTTGCATCCAATCTTTTAAATAAACGGTGTTCGTTTTTTTTTTTTATATATAAGAATTATAAAGAATTATGCTAATTTCTCTACATTTTTATTTCCTGTTTGGTGCGATTGCAATAGTGGATTTTGACCTGGCCGGACTGGAGCGGAACCTGAGCATTTAGAGGATGTTTGGCTTAACCTGCTGCTGTGAAGCAGGATTCTCCCACCATGAACAGAATCTAAAAAATAAATCTGGATCCAGGCTCAATATGAGCTCCTTGATATGTGCTTTAGAATGGCTTAGTCTCCATTCAAACCCAGGTTTAAAAAGCCTTGCAGGGCAGCATAGCCCCCTGCCAACATTAAGACAGAAAAAAAAAGAAAACAAACTGATGCGATTGTTGTTTTGATTTTAAAAAGTCAATGTATAACATGGATGCATAAAAAACCTAATTTTATTTCAGTGTTAAATTCTGTTTAAAGTAACAGATTATAAATAAAAATGTCTCCAGGACTTTTACTGGTTGATGATTTTCTTTATTCGCTGATTTTTATTGGTTACCCCTGGCTTAATGTTTATAAATATTTATTTCCCGTCATGTGCTCCATCCAATGCAGATCATTGGCTCCATCCACATCTCTAGTGAAAACTAGTGTCATTGGATGAGTCGTATAACGTAAACACTCATTGGTTAGCTAAAAGGAAATCATCGCGAATCAAGCTAGGTGTTCTTCAAACTGCAAACGCGGAATTTCCTATGTCATGCTACAGACCAACAAGACCTCCCTCATCCTTTTTGCCCTGTCTCTAAGAAATTTTAGAAATAGTCTAAGAATTTAGCTTTCAGTTCATATAGTGGCATCTGGCTGTTTTTAAAGATTACTTTATACATTTATTTTAAGTAGTTTTTGGAGCACATACTTTTTTCACTTTTTACTTGAGTAAAGAGGTCAAGTTGATACTTCCACTTTTTTTACCAGAGTGTTTTAAACTGCAGTATCTATACTTCTACTGCAGTAACAATTGTGTTTACTTTTGACACCACTGTAACAGATACAATAAATTAACACCTTCATACTTACGGCTGAAGTATAAGTAGTATTATTTTTATCTGACATGTATACTGTGGTCGCTGAAGATAGGAATATGGGCCTTCTTGTATGGAAGTGAATTTCTAAGTACCTGGAACCAAGCACCTGTAGTTGTTTTCGGGGCCTCATGGGACCTGAGGCCCCTGGGGCGACCCACCTAAAGACGGGAGCCCCGCCCGGGCACCGGGGGGCCAGGCCCTGCAGAGCAGCCACCAGGAATAAGCCAGTACCGGCCCGGGCATCCACCCCAAACACCGAGCTCCACCAGTGCACCAGCGAGCCCAGGCACCAGCCAGCGGAGGGAGAGCAGGATGGGGAGATTGGGCTCCGCACTTAGGGGAGTCTTGAGATGTTCTTGGGAGAGGGAGCAGTTCAGACCCCAACCTGGGAAAAAAAAAAAAATAATAATAATGTGGGGGACATGTCCACACCAGTCCTTCAGAAAGTTATGCCAATGAACCTGTTGGTGTTAAATGTGACAACAAATATTATGTCTAAAATATCTAAAATAGCTTGTCTATGAGGAAATCAAATCAAGATTGTTAAGATCAGAGAATGTCTTCTCTCATTCACCCCATAGTAAAGGTTCACACATGCAACTTACAGATGAACTTCTTTTTAATCGGCTGAATTGTTTTTTGAAGCAGCAAAATCCCTAGTAGTATAACGTCTTGAAAAAAAATGTTAAACCGGCTGTTTACAGGCTTATCTGCTAAAAAAAACAACCCCAAAAAATGTTTCTGTGCTGAGGATATTCTGCAGGAGCTGCTTTTCTGAACAATCAGCTCATTGGTTCAAGTAGAGGAAACTCAGCACAGAACCAGCTTTCTGGGTCAGATTGTTCAGCAAATAAACAAGAATTGCACTTTCTAAAACAGACTTAGAAAAGATAGGCAATGCAGCTTATATGGCTATTGCTTAGATTGGATCTCAGTTTCTTTATAAATAAGAATCTCAACCTATAGGCTATTCAATAAGGGTTATTCTAACACTTCTTTGGTAAAAATGTAATCAATACTTTCCATGGAGGAGAGAGGAAGCACTGAGGAACTCCCATGGAAGCCACTATAGATACTACAAACTAGACCTTTTCTAGCCCAGACAGGAAGTGTTTACCTTTTTAATTAGAATCTTTTTTATGACAAATGGGAAATATATGAGGCATTCTATCCCAGTGGCAGTATTTGTTTTTGGTGTGGGTGAAGATAAAACAATTAAATCAATAAAAAAAAATAAAAAAAATTGGGTTTTCTGTTAGCTTGAAAAACATGTACTGTTCACTAAAATTAAGACACATTTAGAGAGTAATCCTATGGGAATGTGGATTTTGCTTGATGATAAAAATCTTCATCAAGTAAACTTTCTATATTTTTGGTTTACAGCATATGATTAGCCTTTGTCTTACATGTTCCACCAATAAAACACACAATAATGTTGGCGAAAACCCCAAAACGGGCCGTTTTTTTCGGCTTGGTTTTCCGTTTTTGATTTGTAAATGGAAAAACTGAAAAACTGAAGTAGAATCCGTTTTTGGTTTTCAAGAAAAAAAAAACATTTACCTAAAGTACACGTGTAGTTAATCTAGTTGTCCAGCAGATGGCGATCTCTGACCTAGTTTGACTTCACCATCCAACCTTCAACATAAACAACATTCCTTCTGCTTCATTTACTTTCATTTAGAAACAGGTTTTGTTGGAACAAACAAGCAGAAAGTCGACAGAGTGAAGCGGATGAAATGGCCGCTTCAGCTGATATTTCCAACTCAGGTCAGAAATCTTTTTATAAAACTTTTCCTCAAACTTTATATTCATGGTTTATAATCTAGTAAACTCTTACTGTAGTGGATAAATACGTTAAATTCAGAGACTTTGGCCTTAAACAAAAAGTGAAGGTCAAACAAAATGGCTCCCCCTGCTTTTCTAGGTTTTCTTATGATGGTTTTTAATTTCTGGAAACATTCTTGGTAATTACTTTTATTATGGTTGTAATAGAAATTTATAGTTGAATTAGAAAGTTTTTTCTCTGATCAATTAATTTAAGTAGATGTTTATTAACTGTGTGATAAAATAAAGCCTTACCTCTCTTAACAGCACTGAGCCGCCCTAATACAGAACTGAGGATTGTGTTGATAGGAGGAAGATTTGATTACCTTTCCAGCGGTAAAAGCTCAGCTGGAAACATCATCCTGGGTCACAATGTTTTTGACACCAGCAGAAGAACAGCTCAGAGTGAAGCGAGGCAGCAGGAAGTACTCGGCAGACGACTCACAGTGGTTGATACTCCAGGCTGGTGGTGGTATTATCCAAGAGAAGAAACCCCAAAACTGGATCAGATAGAAATCCAGAATAGTGTCCATCTGTGTCCCCCAGGACCTCATGTCTTTCTTCTGGTCATTCCTGTTGGTTCAGATTTCTCTTTAATTCATCAAACTATCTCTAGAGGAACACCTGGAACTTTTCAAAGCAGATGTTTTCAGTCACACCATCGTGCTGTTCACTGCAGTCCATCCATGTAGTGATGAAACCATTGAATCAGAAATCAGAAGAAGTCCAGCCCTGCAGTGGATCCTTCAACAATGTGGAAACAGAAAACATGTTCTCAACATCAGCAACAGAGAAGATAGAGATCAAGTCAAGATGCTTCTAGAGAAAATTGAGGCGATGATTGAACAGAACAGGGGCAGACACTGTTCTGTTGATGAATCTGATGGAAATGCTCTGAGAGAGAGACTGAAAGATTTGGTTAAAAAAGCCTCAAAAAGGTTTGATGAAGTTCAGAAACAAAGAAGAAACCTGAAGCTACAGATTGAAGGTAATTCTACTTTCTTTCTATCAGGATAAAGTGATAAATGTTTCTGCAGACGTCTCTGGGAGCTCGACATACAAAACACATTATTTAATTAGAACTTTTGGAAAATGTTTTTTGTTGGTTTATAAAAAAAAAGACACAGTCGACAAAAACCATCTAAAGTAGATATTCACATAGTAAATTATTTTCTCACACAAACACCAATAAACTAACATCTGTTTTTTTCTTTGACAAATGTTGTATCTTTTTTCTCCACATTATCAACTCTACTCTAAACAGACCTGAGCTGCAAAAATTATAAATAATAAATTATTGGTTTGTTTTTATGATTTAGGTGGAAAAGTTCCTCCAAACCATTTGAGAATATTGATGATTGGTGGATTCATGTGCTGGAAAGAGCTCAGCAGGAAACATCATTCTAGGAAAAAATGCATTTGGTGTTACTGAAAATGTTGAAAGAAAAACAACAGGCAGTGAAATCAGCCACAGTGTGGTTGAAGGAAGGCGGCTCACAGTGGTGGATTCTCCTGGATGGTTCTACATCCACACCCTTCAGGACACCAGTGAGATGGACAAACTGGAAATAGAGAACAGTGTGAATCTCTGTCCTCCAGGACCACATGCTGTGCTGCTGGTTATTCCTCTGGCAATCAACATTGATCCATCATATCTGAGATCTGTCCAGGAACACATGAGTCTGTTTAGAGAAGAAATCTGGAAACACACACTGGTTCTGTTTACCTATGGTGACTGGTTAGGAGTGAAGACTGTGGAGGAGCATATAGAGAGTGATGAAGGTCTGCAGTGGATAGTGAACAAGTGTGGGAACAGGTATCATGTTCTGAACAACAAGGACCACAGTGATAAGACTCAGGTAAAGGAGCTCATTGAGAAGATTGAAGAGATGTGGGCAGGAAATGAAGATCCTCATTATGAAGTGGACCTGGACCGAGCAGCACAGATAGAAGCCAAGATGGAGGCTGCAGACAAGAAAGCCAGAAGGTTGAAGAAGATCAACGAGACACAGTCAAGAGTCCTGAAAGAGGTTTATGAAGGTAAACAAGTTTTATAAAAGTTTATGATATAATCCTGTAACATTAATGTTTCAGGATTAGAAACTATTTGGTTTTTCTGTTTGTTTTCCAGCTGAGAGAGATCCAGTCACTGACATCAGGATTGTTCTGGTTGGACAGAAATGTTCAGGAAAGAGTTCAGCAGGAAATCGGATCCTTTTCAAGGAGAAATTTAACAGAACCTTTGATAGAGCTTGGTTGGAAAAGGTGAACCATCATGATGATTAAGAAAAAACATTTTATACATTCAAACATCCAGACTGGATGTTTACCTGAGTTCATCACATCCAGAAATGTTCTTCTTTATTTTCAGAACTATGAAGATCAGAGAACATCTGCAACATGTGAGAAACATGAAGGAGACTTTGATGGAGTAAAAGTCTCAGTGGTTGAAACACCAGGCTGGTTCTCAGACCCAACACCACCTGACTGGATCAAAGATGAAGTTCTCCACAGTGTCTCCATGTTTTCTCCTGGACCTCATGTTTTTCTCCTGGTTGTTCCAATCTTCAGAGCTTTCACTGAGAAAGATCTCAAAGCTCTGGTGGAGGTCCTGATGCCATTAACAGAGAGAGTGTGGAGACACTGCATGGTGCTGTTTACCTGGGGAGACTGGCTCAATGGCCTCCCTGTAGAGAACTACATCGTCAGAGAGGGCAAGGAGCTCCAGGAGCTTCTGGAGAAGTGTGGGAACAGATACCATGTTCTCAGCAGCTTTGATTATGATGATCCTGTTCAAGTCAAAGAGCTGTTCCAAAAAATTATCAACATGGTAAAACAGAACAAAGGATGCTTCACGACTGAAGGAAAAAGAAAGAAATTTCAGTTTCTACCTCGGCAAGAAAAACAACGCATGCTGACAGAAGAGGAGTGGAACAGACGGGAGCAGGAGCTGATGGAGAGAATGATGAAAGCTTTAGCAAAGGAACCAGAGAAACCAACAGTTCCCTCTGTGGAGGTGGCAAGAGAGCAAGGATGAGTTTGTGATTCCAGACAGTAAGTTTAAAATGATGAAGAATTAATCACTGAGTTTCCACAAACTCTTGGCTCCATCCATTTTTTATTTTAGAATAACAGTTTTTTTTTTTCTTCTGTTTCAGTGAGCGGAGATGTTTCCTCAGAATATGGGAGCATTTCAGAGATTAGGAACCAACGAGCTCATAACTACGTTGCTGAATGGCTGGCTAAGAGAGTGAGACAGTCTGAGATCAGCTCTGGGATTGGCAGCATTTGTTCCTCAGTCAGTTATATGGAGAAACATGATGAAGATCTCCAATAGATTAAAATCATCCAAAGATGAGTTCATTCTCACAGAGAATAAAGATCCTCTGAACATTTTCTCCAATCTTTCAACTAAACACAGGAACTCTTGTTCAACCAAAAAGCTACAGCAGAAAAAATGATGGAAGCTAAAGGAGAACACAGGATGGAATAAGAAAATATACCAGCTTGGTGCTACATGAGACCATGTTGGTCTAAACACTGTAGATCACATGTTTAAAGTCCTGGTTTAGTGATGAAGCTGCTGGCCCCTGAAGATGCTGATGCCTCAGAGCTTATTCCCAGTTCTTTCTCCTGATGTTTCATTATTTAATGTCCATCTCTGTGTTGTATTTCTGTCTGTTTGCTTTTATTGACATGACTGCAGACATATGCCTCCTTTGTCAAACCTGATCTAGATAAGAGTAACTGTACGATCATTTATATCTCTATAGGTTGCCTGTATCGTCACATTCTTTTCTCCAGAGGTGTCATTAGGTTTAAGGGTGGGGGGGTTGGCCCCCCAGATATAATACTGTACAGTAAAACTAATAGCACAATATTTCTTAAACAACTAACAAAAACTAAAATTGCTTTTCCTCTAATCAAACAAATTTAACAGAGATGCCTCACTGTGTAAATATTTAAAAAAAACTATTAGGTTTAAATCACAGGAAGTTTGTTGATCTGTCTGTCCCTCAGCATCTCCCTCTGCCAGATCCTTCACAATATCTTGAAACACGATAAATTTAGATAATAAATCATCAACATCAGATAATGCCATAACTTTAATTCACAACACGACAACTGTTTGTTCCCAAATATTTTTTATTCGGGCAGATTACATTTTAAAAACAAATTGGAATAAAATGGTAATGATTTTACGTTAAAATATTATCTAATGACTTCAATTCAATTTATATTTTGCTGCTTTTGAAGATATTTAGTTCTGGTTCATTTGGCTGATATATATAGTGGTTAAAAAGATGGTTTGAGAATAAATAGATTTTTTTTCTCCTTTATTAAAAATCTTAATTGGAAAACTGCTTTTTGTTTACTGCTGTTGTCATTGACTTTTTTTTAAAGTTTGTTGTTCTTAAACATTTAAGTGTGAAAAACATGAAAAAAAAGAAAACGGGGAAAAGGGCAAATACACATCACTGAACCTGTCTTTGCTTCCTCCACTTTATAATCATCAGTCTGCTAAATAACAGCACAGCAGCAGATAGAATAAATATTGAACATGCCACCATTTTTCTCAGTAGATACATTTCTAGATGTGCTATTGACATGACATTTTCAGCAGATGTCTGTAACAATCCGTGCAATCCACGCATACATAGAAATCAAACCATAGATGCCCAGAAAATAAGTTATGTGTAATAATGTGGAATGGCACAGGGAAAAAGTATTGAACACGTGAAGAAAGGGAGGTACAAAAAGGCAGGGAAAGCCAAGACACCAGCTGAAATCTCTCAGTGATTGTAAAGCAAACCTTGTCAGTGCAAATTAATATCATCTGGTTCAGTCCTAAATGATGGCCTATAAAAAGGGGTCTCTGATATCACACAAGAAACATCCAATGATCGGTAAAAGTACAGAGCTTTCTGAAGACCTTCAAAATCTTAATGATGGCATTGGTACAGAAGGATTTCTAAACTTCTAAATGTTCCAGTGAGCAACATTGGGGCCATAATCCAGAAGTGGAAAGAACATAATTTCACCATAAACCGAGAACGAGCAGGTGCTCCTCACAAGATTTCTGACAGAGGAGTGAAAAAATAATCAGAAGAGTTGTCCAGGAGCCAAAGACCACTTGCAGTGAGCTTCAGAAAAACCTGGATATAGCAGGTACAATTATTTTTTAGAAAACAATAAGTAATGCAACAATCATGGCATGTATGCACATTCACCATTCAAGACTCCACTGCTGAAGAAAAAGCATGTTGAAGCCTGTCAAATACTGGGAGAATATAGTCTTTCTTCATCTGGTAGGTTCTATGTCCTGCCTGTTCTCTAACCTCCATGACTTCAGTGTCTGGCACTCTCTGGGCAGCCCCCACTGCATCTTTTTGTCAGCCGACCGCCCAGAACCACCCTTTTCCTCTGGGTACGGACTGAACTTTAAGACCAGGTTAGCGACTTACGCGTTGATTATGATCCTCTGCAAGATAGACGTGGTCACTAACCTGTGTTCTCTCCCTGCAGAGGTTCCTGCCTTAGATACTCTCGTTGTTCATTTCAGATCTGTTTCCTAAATAATTGTTTTTGAGAAATCTAACTGTCTGCCTCTCTCGAACACTGGGTCATCTTGTTCTGAGCCTTGACATGTGGGCTTTTTTTCAGTTATTATTCTTATTTCTCTATTAGACATACTGTAGGTACTTGCTCAGCTTTTACATTGACTAAATATATGAGCTCTCTTTCCTCCCTTTTGAGTTGAAAATTGGTTCAGAATTGTCTGCTTAACTGTTTCTTTCCCAGATAGACCATGCAGTTGTTGCTGGAATAAAGATGGACAAAAGCTGAGCACAGGGCGTGGTGTGGAGACAAAAACCTGATCCTTAATACAACAAAAGAATGGAGATGATTGGAAATTTCAGAAGAAACAAGAACAAATTGAATGTTATTGATATTAGAGAAGAGGTTGAGGTAATAATACCTCAGTGTTTACCTGGAGACACAACTGTGAAACTGTAAGAAAGGAAAGACTGGACTTCTGAAGGAAATTTAGATCCTTCAGTGTTTGCAGCAATATGCTGCATACAAGTGGGCGTAGGTTTGCATAGGGATTGAGTAGGAACATGTCCCTACCAACAACTCAATGTGAACAACATGTTTATAATTTACAAGACAGCGTTGTTGCATTAGGAGCTATTTAAACAGTCAGACAGTAAGCAATATAGGATGATGATAAAAGGTTGTGTTACATTTAATCCTTTACTATTAAAAACATTATATGATTGCAGGGAAACAGATATAATGCTGCAGGGCAGCCTCAGGGTGAAGCAGCTGCCCTTCAGTGCTGCATGATGGAAGAAAATGTGTTTTTGAAATGTTACCATAAAATTAGGGCTGCAACTAATGATTATTCTGCAAATTAATTAATCTGTTAAATATTTTTTCGATGAATCAACTAGGGCTGCAATAAGCGAATTCGTGATAAAAAATCGACACTTTTAAAAGCGTTGGCAGCGAATTTAATCAGCGATTAGTTGTGTCAGTATGGATAATCGTCATCCGCCGCCAGCCGTCATCCGGGGAAGAAAAAAATATGGCGGAGCGAGTCAGCGCGCCGCAGTTGCAGTGTTGCCAACTCAGCGACTTTTCAGACCCCTCCAGCGACTCTTTTTTCAAAAGCGACTAGCGACAAATCTGGCGACTTTCACGGTGTCACTGGCGGCTTTTTAGGAGACTCTTACGTGAAAGCATGTATCGTTCCTACTCTTGTCCTCCAGCGGCAGATGTGCTGCCGTGGGCGCCTCCCCATCCCAAGCGCCTTTCTCCCTCTCCCACAAGAATCCCTCTCAGCGGGGGCAGTCCGAGCCGCAGGATTTTTAGTGAGGAGTTTACCCTCAGCGTCCAGACTGCAAATGCCAGCGCATGCCCGGGATTGACGGCGCCAAATTGATCACAATAATTAAAATAGCCTGCGCTTTGTAAAGTGAAAAAAAGTCGTAACATGCAACTTTTGTAAAACAAATGAACATGGCGCGGAAGCACCACTGTTATGACGCAGCACCTGAAAGCAAAAACATGTTGGAGCCTTCAATGGCAGTGAAGATAGCTGATCAGCAGGATGAGTAACCATGTTTGTTTCATTTTAAAGTGGGGAAGCGTAGCGTTAGTTTCTCCAGGCAGCTCATCTAATGCTTTCCTTACCCAACGTGTTAGTAGGTTACAGACAGTGATAAGGTTGGCTACTTATTTTGCTTTTAATTTCATTTGAATTAGCTTAAGAAGCGTTTATATTTTTCTTTATAAATAAATTAATTTGCAAATTATGAGGGCAAGGCTTTTTAAAGTTTAAATCTTCTGGCAAAAGATAAAAGTAAAGAAGATCCTGCAATTTATGGAAGTAAAAGCAGAATAAAATCCAGCAAGATCAGTAATATGTCAATTAATTATCTGCCACATTCCCATGTAAAATATCTGTCTTTGGAGGATGTGTTTTTTAGCACCCCTAGTTCTCTCATTTTTATTCCAAATACAATTTATAATTTGAATCACAGGGCTATTTTTATCTCTATGGTTCAGTATTTTTTCTCAAGTAACAGCAACTTTAACTGCTATACTTTCCTGTCTTAAAAGGCAGAACTCTTTTAGTCTAAAAAAACCTCATTTGTTGAAATGGGGGCGCCTATTGTTTGAACCCCTTAGGGGAACTTTAAAAACAAAAATGTATTTTTTTAAAAACTTTATGAAACAAAGTACCCTATATTTTGTGGATGTACAGCTACATTTCTCATGTAAGTTTGCGTAGTTTTAAAACAAACATTTATTTTTCATATTGCACCAGTACAGTTAATGAGAAACCTGTACTTTGTGTGCTTGTTTGTTCTGTCTAAAATGTTTATTTTGAAATAAAGAGGTTAATATAAAAAAAATATTTTGTGTCCGATTCATCGATTAATCGAAAAAATAATCGGCCGATTCATCGATTTTCAAAATAATCGTTAGTTGCAGCCCTAGAATCAACTAATAATCAGATAGCCAAAGGTTTTGTAAAGAAGATTTTTACAAAAATGAAACCAGGTGAAAGAAACAGAAACATTTTCTCTGGAGGAGTTCTGGATGGAGAATATTGACAGACAAAAAAACTTTTTTTTTATCTTAAATGCAAAATTTTTACATATTTTTACAATCTTGGTATAATTCCTGCTCTAAGTCGGTCGCTCTGTCGGCTAAAGGCACATTTTAGTGGCCCTATACTCCAGTTAATGATTAATCAATTTACTAAATTTGTTAACAATTATTTAAATAATAGATCAAAATGATTAATTGTTTAAGCCCTAGATAAAATACATGAAATGGGCTAGACAGAGTAACTACAGCCCAGATGTACAACTTGTAAAGTGAAGTTAATATTTTAAATGCTCAGTGTCAGTTCCTCTTATAGTTCCAGTGCTCATGTAAATACAATACATTTATTTGGTGTCCCTTGAATGTATTATTTTTGCATGATACAGAGAGAGCATATTAGATAAAAAAACAAGAGTGTTGGGATCTGGAGCTGTACCACCTTCCTCCAGCAGAGTAGCTTTGCCGTGGGTCTCCTGGAGCTGGAGTCTTCCAGCACACATGTGACAGCATCTACCATCATCAGGAGACCTCCCTTTTATAACCAGCTGCCAGACCTTGCTTCGATGCCGCAGTGTTGACCTTTTAGTTTGGTTAGCGACCTGAGCCTAGAAACTGATAGAATCTTAGTTGTCTCTAGAGAGAGATCTGATTCTAACTCTCTTCTGTTTTTGTCTCTCAGGAAACCTGTCTCTAGCCTGAAGGTCTGGATGAGCTTAACCTGCCAATCTGCCCTGGAGAGCCAAACCTGAAGATTCCTATGTGGATTCTCCTGCTGCTCTTAGTGAAGAGCTGAAACTCTAATCAAGGTCTGCCATTCAAAGTGAGAAGCTAGACGCTGCAGCTGCTCGTGTACTCTGCTGGACAAACAATTTTTGGACCCAACGGTTCCTCCTCTCTCAAAGAGAAGTCCGGATTCAGTCAAGGTAGAATTCTGAATTATCTAAGGACTCATGCTCATCTGCCTGCCTTTCTAATCAAACTATCATCTCTGCAGACTTCAGTGAACCAGCCCGGACCAGTTCAAGATCCAGTACTAAACTTGTATTATTGCACATTCAATAAACTCTGTTAAACCTTTTACCCAGCCTCCGTTGTGTTCTGCATGTGGGCTAACTAAAACCCATCATGACAGAACACTGCGGCCAAACACAAAGCCCAGCAGATCACCTCCGTAGGAGGCTTGAGGAACAGGACGCTTAAATCCTTGGACATGCGCATTCCCTCCGTGAGTTGCATACTAAAATTGAACACCAAAATCAGATGCTACAAACATATGCCAGTTACATGGGTAATGCTAACGCCACGCCAGCGGTACGTCCAGTTCCGGATCCACTTCCGCCTCCAAGGTCACCGGCAGTGACGTCATTTCCTGAGTTCCGCCCCAGCCTGCCTGAAAGATTCTCAGGTAACCCAAAAGATTGTAAGGGATTTTTGTTCCAATGTCGATTACTTTTTGAACATTCTCCTGGCAGTTTTCCGAATGATAGAAAGAAAATATCATTTATTCTTTCTCAACTCACTGGACGAGCCCTTAAATGGGCAGAGGCAAGGTTCTCCTCTGAATCCAGTCTCACTTGTACTTTTTCCGAGTTTATTTCAGAGTTTTCCCAAGTTTTTAACCACGACTCTGATAAAACTATTGACTCCCGAGCCCTGCTGAATTTAAGACAGGGAAATTCCACAGTGGCTGAGTTTTCCATCGACTTCCGGGTCAAGGCCGCAGCCTCTGGATGGAACGAATGTGCACTTAAGAGTGCCTATTTTAAGGCCTTAAATGATAACATCAAGGATGAACTAGCCACGATCGACGAACCAAATAGTTTGGAGGATTTAATTCGTTTAACCATCAGATTGGATAACAGGCTCCGAACTAGAAACAACACTAGACAAAGAACTCTGAATTTTTCTGTGTCAACCCCTGCATTAAATAATGCTTCTGTTTTTACTGGATCCACAGAACCCGTTTCCAAGCCAAAGTCTAAAAACCAGACTCTTTCTGTTCCAGTCCAAGTCTCTCACTCAGATGGAGCAGAAGTTGAACCCATGCAGATTGGACACACAAGGCTAACCCCTGAGGAAAGACAATGACGATTCAGGGGCAATCTGTGTCTATACTGTGGTGAGACTGGCCATTTCATTGCGTCTTGCCCGGCTAAGTCAAAAGCCAGGGCCCGTCAGAGGAACTGAGGAGTCTGACAGGCCATTTGAAAACTGAAAAAGCTCCTCATCTGATGTTACCAGCTACACTTTTTTTTTCTAACCAGAATCTCACCCTGTCTGCTTTCATTGACTCTGGATGTGAGAGTAATCTCATTGATTCTAACCTGGTCCAGCAATTACAGATTGAAACTGTTCCATTATCCAAGCCTCTCAGAGTATCCGCTATTGATGGAAAGAAACTCCATCAAGTCACTCATCAAACACAACCTGTAGAACTGTTGATCTCTGGAAATCATCGTGAGACATTAACCTTTTTTTGTTTTCCCTTCTGCATGCTCCCCCTTGGTGCTTGGATTCGAGTGGCTGGAATGACATAACCCCCATATCAACTGGGCTGAATGCCACATTGAGTCTTGGTCCACGTCCTGTCACGAGACATGTCTTCGTTCTGCAGCCCCTGCTGTTCAGTTCCCTAGAGGTAGGGGGGAGATGGACTCTCCTGACCTTACTTCTGTTCCTCCCGAGTATCACGATCTGGCACCAGTCTTCAGTAAGGTCAGTGCGACGTCTCTTCCACCTCACAGACCATATGACTGCGCCATAGAATTATTACCAGGAGCTCCCCTGCCCAGCAGTAGACTTTATAACATCTCTAAGCCTGAACGTGAGACCATGGAGAAATATATTAATGAGTCTCTGGCTGCTGGGATAATCCGTCCATCTTCTTCTCCTCTTGGTGCTGGTCTCTTTTTTTGTGGGTAAGAAGGATGGTTCCCTACGACCCTGTATAGATTACGGAGGCCTAAATCAGATAACCGTCAAAAATAAGTACCCACTACCATTACTGGCATCAGCATTTGAACCTGTTCAGGGTGCAACAGTTTTCACCAAGCTCGATTTGAGAAATGGTTATCACCTCCTTAGGATAAGAGAAGGAGACGAATGAAAGACAGCCTTTAAGACCCCCTTAGGCCAATTTGAGTATCTGGTCATGCCTTTTGGTCTCACAAACGCTCCTGCCTGTTTTCAGGCTCTAGTCAATGACGTCCTCAGAGATTTTTTGAATGTATTCGTTTTTGTGTACATTGATGATATTTTGATCTACTCCAAGAACCTATCAGAGCATAAGAAATATGTCCGTCTGGTTCTTCAGAGACTTTTGGAAAACAAGCTCTTTGTGAAGGCAGAGAAGTGCGAATTTCACCAATGATCTGTTACTTTTTTGGGGTTTGTGCTCTGAGGGCGGGCAGGTTAAGCCATCCGAAGACAAGATAAAGGCAGTTCTGGACTGGCCGACACCTGAAAACCGCAAACAGCTTCAGAGATTCCTTGGTTTTGCAAACTTTTACAGATGCTTCATAAGGAATTACAGTCAAACAGCTCTACCTCTCACAACCCTGACTTCGGTAAAGAAGACATTTCAATGGACACCTGAGGCCCAGAACGCTTTTGAGAAATTAAAGAACCTGTTTTCTAGAGCTCCCATCCTGATCCAGCAAGACCCCTCTAAGCAGTTTATCTTAGAGGTGGGTGCCTCAGACTCCGGTGTTGGAGCAGTTTTGTCTCAACAATTTGACTCAGACCAAAATATTCATCCTTGTGCCTTCTTTTCTCGTAGACTCTCACCAGCGGAGCAAAAACTATGATGTTGGGGACGTGAGAACTTCTAGCCATCTAACTCGGCCTTTTCTGAGTGGAGACACTGGCTCGAGGGGGCCAAGCATCCAGTTTTGGTCTGGACAGACCACAAGAACCTGGCCTATCTCCAATCCGCCAAAACAAGCTAATCCACGTCATTCTAGATGGTCATTATTCTTCTCCCGATTCAACGTCATAATCTCTTACAGACCTGGTTCCAAGAATGTCAAGCCCGATTCTCTCTCTCGTCTTTACTCTGCTGATCAAAATGAGACGCCCGAGCCAGTTCTTCCTGCCTCCTGTACTGTTGGAGTGGTTTCCTGGGAGATCACTGATCTCATCAACTCTGCCCTAGCCTCTGAACCTGACCCAGGTGACGGTCCTCCAAATAAAACCTATGTTCCATCTTCCGTTAGATCCCGTCTGATCCAGTGGATGCATGCAGCTAAATTTTCCGCCCATCCTGGAGTGAGCAGAATGATTGCCTTGATTACAAGATGTTTCTGGTGGCCACCCTTACACAAAGACGTAAAGGAGTACATTTTGGCATGTCCCATCTGCGCCAGAAACAAGACCTCTCACCAACCACCTTCTGGTCTGCTGCATCCTCTACCTGTTCCAACCCGTCCCTGGTCTCATATTGCTGTTGATTTTGTCACTGGTCTCCCGATTTCCAAAGGTATGTCCACCATTTTAACCATCGTCGACCGTTTTTCAAAGGCTTGTCACTTAATTCCCCTCAGGAAATTTCCCACGGCTTTCCAGACGGCCCAGCTTCTTGTGAAGCATGTTTTCCGACTCCATGGCATCCCACAAGAAATTCTCTCCGACCGCGGTCCACAGTTCATCTCACAGGTCTGCAAAGCCTTCTGTTTAGCATTAAACTGTAAGTCCTCACTCACCTCTGGTTACCTCCCACAGTCAAACGGGCAGACGGAGAGAATGAACCAGCAACTAGAGTCCACTCTCCGCTGCCTGACCTCAAACAACCTGTTAGGTTTAAACACCAAACACCTTATTCAGCAACCTGCACAAAGGAAGACACAGAGAATTGAGTATAATTTACTTGCAAGGAGAGGGGATCAGAGACTGCATTCAGTTACAAACTCCAAACCCACTCTGAAGCAGTATCTGTCCTCCAAGCTCTTTATTGAAGAAACGCCCTGATTACAATGTGGTTTCAACCGCTAAAGGGGGAGGGAACAGAACCCAGTTGAAACCAGAACTTTCGTACAACATCATACAACATCATAGGATAAGGAGAACCCCTCTCCTTATCTAGTTGCACAGTTCTCCATGCTCCTCCGCACCCTTAACGACATCTGATAACAGCAGTCAGCATCCCTCCTGTACAGACTTAAAAAACATTAATGACACAGCAAACAAAACTAAATGTTTTAACACTCTTTGTAATATGAGTAAGATAGAGATAACAAAATGTGTAAGTATAATATGATTAAAGTAATATGATTAAAGTAGAATAACTTATGTACAATTAATTAACCCAACACAACCCCACTGACTGGAGTCAGTACCTGACCTGGATCGAATACGCCCACAATTCACTCAAGTCTGCTTCTACTGGTCTATCCCCGTTCCAGGTATCTCCTGGTTATCAGCCTCCACTTTTCCCTGCAGACGAGAGAGAGATCTCGGTCCGATCAGTCCATCAGCACATCCGTCGTTGCCAGAGAGTCTGGAAGGACACCATCGCCACCCTCAACCGCTCATCTGTCTCTACTAATCGCTTCACGGACTCCAAGAGATGCCCGGCCCCTGACTACTCCATAGGCCAAGAGGTATGGCTGTCCACACGAGACATTCCCCTCAAGGGGATGTCTCGGAAACTGTCCCCCCGGTTCATTGGTCCATTCAAGGTCGCCCAGATCATCAACCCCTCTGCTGTACGTCTGCACCTTCCTCCGAGTCTCCGCATCCATCCCACGTTCCATGTCTCCCAGATTAAACCAGTTGTTTCTAGCCCCCTGTGCCCTCCATCCGACTCCCCTCCACCCGCCCGGGACATCGATGGACATCCTGCCTTCACCGTTCGCTGGATCGTGGAATCCCGTCGGCGAGGTCGGGGTTGGCAGTACCTGCGTCGATTGGGAGGGCTACGATCCGGAGGGGCCGCACATGGGTTCCCTGCTCTTATATCCTCTTATATCCTCCCGTCGACGTCTTCTGGACCGCCAAGAGGCGGTCGTTGAAGAGGGGGTACTGTTGGGATCTGGGAGCCGTACCACCTTCCCCCAGCAGAAGTGCGCCGTGGGTCTCCTGGAGCTGGAGTCTTCCAGCACACCTGAGGACGTATCTACTCATCAGGAGACCTGCCCTTTATAACCAGCTGCCAGACCTTGCCTCGACGCCCCACAGTGTTGACCTTAGTTTGGTTAGCAACCTGAGGCCTCTGAAACTGAAAGAATCTTAGCTGTCTCTGGAGAGAGATCAGATTCTAACTCTCTTCTGTTTTTGCCTCACAGGAAACCAGTCTCTAGCCTGAAGCTCTGGATGAGCTTAACCTGACAATCTGCCCTGGAGAGCCAAACCTGAAGATTCCTATGTGGATTCCCCCTGCTGCTCTTAGTGAAGAGCTGGAAACTCTGATCAAGGTCAGCCATTAAAGTCAGAAGCTAGGACGCTGCAGCTGCCTTGAACTCTGCTGAACGAAACAGTCTCTGGACCCAACGGTTCCCTCTCTCTCAAAGAGAAGCCCGGATTCAGTCAAGGTATAATTCTGAATTATTAAAGACTCATTCTCATCAGCCTGCCTTCTAATCAAACTATCTTCTCAGCAGACTTCTGTGAACCAGCCCGGACCAGCCCCTGACCCAGTACATTGTCTGATTATTGTGAAACATTCAATAAACCTTGTTTAACTTTTACCCAGCCTCCGTTGTGTTCTGCATATGGGCTAAGAACCTAAACCCATCATGACACTTAGTTAGAGTGGCTCAGGTTATCCTGAGCTATCTCTATAGTTATGCTGATATAGGCTTAGAGTGCTGGAGGACATAGGGACCCCTATTTCATCATTCTGCTTCATTCTATCTCTATTCTCCCACTCTGCAATATTTGTTAGTTCAATCTCTATCGTTATACTCTTTCTGCTTTTTCTCATCCTTGTAGCTTCCTCTGGTCTTTTTCTGCTTCTTTAGATACCCTGCATGCAAAACTGCAGAAGTACACCTAGCAAAAAAAGTACAGAATAGAACTACTCTAAATACAACTACTCTTAACCATATTAACCAAAAACTGACAAAATCACATTAATTAATTGATTATTCACATCAATATATGAACCTTATATACGACAAAAATGCTAGTTTGGGAACTCCATTGTCTGTTTTATGGGGAAGAAGGGACGTTTATGCAGTAAACATGGAGTCTTTCATAAAATGAGAGTTATAAGAGCAACTGCATAACTCATTTAATATGCATATTAATGAAAACCATTATCTATAACTATATACGGCATGTATGAATAAAAATATGAGCCTTTGTTAATACATCTTCCACATTAGATGATGCAGAATATGGATGTTTAGCTGGTGCAGTGTGATCAGTGTAGACTGAACCTAAATTGGTTTTGGTACCAATTATTTTGCTGCCAACCCTCAGTGATCATCTGTCCCTGCCTGGACACCCCTATGAAATGTTTCTGGCTCTCCTAGTGTATAGCGCTACAGCATCAAAAATAAAAAATAAAAAAAATGAGAGCTGGTTTAGTTTCCTATGTCTATAGTAAATAAATTTGACCCAAACAGTGCCCTCTGTTGTACTCCATCAAACTGTAAAACTAATGCGTAAAAACAGTAAGATGTTGAACCTCTTCTGTACATTAGTCCATATTCCTCATATCATTCATTAGAAAGCAGGGACTTTTTAAAATCAGAGTTTAAAAGCAAGTACTAATCTAAAAAAAGAAATCTATATTCATGTGTTTTACTCTTATTCGTTATGAGTTATTGTCATTGGTTCAGAGAAGTTTCTAATCTGATTGGTTTAATTAAAGCTAAAAATACAATATGATGGTATTTTTAAACATGTGATGTAAGTAGAGTGTTGAATTTTGAGTCGGCGGAGTCCGCCGACTAGTCCCTGCGGCTCCTGGTGGCTCCGGGATTACGGTGGCTGGGGGTTTTCCCTGGGGCTTACTCTCCTCCTCCCTTTTTCTGGGTTGGCCCCTGCTTGGCGCCTTTGCTCTTGGGGTCCCCTTGGGCGTCTGGGGCTTTGGGTCCCCTGGCGCTTGCCTCGGTGCTCTGGAGGGGCGCATCTTCGGCTCTTCACAACCACTATTGAGCTTTTTTCCTAAACTTTACTAAAGTTTAGAAACTTTACATGCACAAGTGCACTTTCACAAACAACTACAGGTGCTTGGTTCCAGATGCTTAGAGATCCACTTCCATACAGAAAGCCCATTTTCTTACCTTCAGCTACCACAGCATATGTCAGATTAAATAATACTAATACTTTAGCGATAGTAGTGTTACTTTATTGTTTTACTTATGCTTTATCCGTTGGTTGTGTTGTTCTTTTTACATCTCTTTGCAGGTGATTAAGCAGACTGTAGGTGTTTTATCATTATCTCTGTTTTATCTCCACTTTCTTTCAACTTTTCTCCTTTCTCTTTTCTTTTCTTTTCCTGTTCTACTTACATTGCAGTGTCCATATAATCTGTAAAACTCCTGCATGAATTATAATAAAGCTTTTTATATGCATAAATCAAGTGGAACACTATGGTGATAGCTGTACTGCTCCACTTGAAAGTAAAATCTGTTGGGCTCTTTTTGGCATCAATACAATTGTTCTTATTGCCACATTGCCAGACAGGACACTCTAATTGATCTAATTAAAATCTAATTAAAGTGATTAGTATTTTCTTACAAGAACAGGCCAATTTTAGGAAATTAATTGAAACATGTGAGTTTAATATCTTTCCAGCCATGTATTTTGATAATAGTGAACTGATTCCCAGACTCTACCAAGGCCTGTTTTAACAGTGAGATTGGTGTCTAGAATCCATTGTTCTGAAGCCCGATGGGAGTATGACTGTTGATGCTTCTTTAGACTTAGACTTCCTTTATTGTCAGTGCATAAAAAACACAAGGTGAATCTTGACAACGAAATGTTGATTACTTGGCTACCAGCGCGTAACAAAGAACTAAGACCTTCTTCCTGCACAATAAAATGTTTTCTATGAGTAAAGAGCTAGCTTTATACAGGGTAAGAGTATGTATGTATAGAGTATATATATATATATATATATATATATATATATATATATATATATATATATATATATATATATATACATACTATATATATATATATTGCACTGAGTTATTGAAGAAGTAACATCAATAAATAAATATTGCACTGAGTTATTGAAAAATCCACTGAAGAGTTATTTAAAAACGAAACATTAAATTGAAGACAAAACTAAACTAAGGTGCATGTATTGGCCATGTCCATGTGGTGTGGTTTTTAGTGTGTGTGTGTGTGGGGGGAGATGGGGGCTGATGGCCAGGGGGAAGAAACAGTTCAGTAGTCTGGTCGTTCTGCAGAAGACGCTGCGAAACCTTCTGCCGGATGCCAGGGGGGAAAACAGTCCATGGTTGGGGTGGGTGGGGTCGGAGAGGATCTATAATGCCCGGGATTGGCAGCACCTGTCCGCGATGTTCTTGATGCAGGGGAGCGGCGCCCGCGTGATCTTCTCCTCTGTCCTCACCACCCTCTGTAGAGACTTCCAGTCTCTACACAGGAAACAATATAGTTCACAGCTTTTTGTTAATATCTTCTACACCTCCAGCCACAGTTAATTATTTTCAGTAAATTTTATTTCATGAAAAACTTTCTATTGTGATAAAAAGAAAAAATTTCTCAAAGCTGGGTAAGAAAACCCGCAACAAAGAGAGACATATTTAGGTCACCGGGTCTCCATAGCAACATGTAGCGGTATCTAACGCCATGCCATTGCTCCACTTGTTTCATGTATATAAAATCTGCTTTATTATAATTATGTAGGAAGTTTTACAGTTTATATGTAACACTTCGCAATGGGGTAGAGCAGAAAACAGAAGAAGAAGAAGGAAAAGAAAAGAAAAAAAACAGGACAAAAGATGAAAGAAAAGAGGAGATAGGAAGGAGACAATGACAAAACATTTCAGTCTGCTTCATCAACGGTAATTTAGATGAGAAAAAAAAAGAAAAGAACAGCAAATCAACACAGTACGAGATATACAATAAAGCAAACACCTTGAAAACTATCGCTAAAGTAATATTATTAAGTCTGACATGTACTCAGGTTACCTGAAGATATATGAATGGGGTTTCTGCTTGAAGTGAATCTCTGGCAAATTGAAGCTCAGCACCGTGGTGTTGTTTAGAGGGTGAACTTGTGCGGCGTAAAGTTTAAACCGGCGAAAAATGCTCAATAGTGGTTGTGGAGAGCAGGAGAGGCACACCCCAGAGCACGGGAGTCCAGCGCCCGGGGAGACCCAAAGCCCCAGGCGCCCAAGGGGACCCCCAGAAGCGAAGGCACCTGGAAGCGGGGCCAGCCCGAAAACCAGCCCCCACCAAAGCAGGAGGAGAGACAGCCACGGCGAAGCCCCCAGCCACCGCCATGCCGCTCCCCGGGGAGCAGCGAGGGGCAGAATCTGCGGCCCCGCCGCAGCCGCCACCGGCGCAGGGCGAATCAACACCAGCTCCCCCACGGGCGCCGGACCGAACACCCCAGCCCCACAGAGCACCGAACACGCCCCGACCAAGACTGCCTCCCGGCGCGCCCAACACCCACGACCCCACTACCCAGGAAAACAACAGGCGGCCCCGGCTCGGCCGCGGCCGGGCCAAGATCCGCCGAAACCGCCACGAAGCACAGGGGACCCCCCAAAAACGCCGCCAAAAGCGCAGCCCCACCCCAGCAAGCCGATGGGCCAACAGCGGCTAAATCTAAAGACACATTGAATCAGCCCGGTGAGCAGAAAAGCCGCCCGGCGCAAAACCGCAAGAAGAGCAGACCGCAGCCGGGCAACCTCCCTCCAGCAGCCCGAGGGCAGCACAAAGCCAGAGCGAGTGAACCCATACGCCTCACCGGACGAAGCCAAAAGCAGCCCAGCCACGCCGCGCCCCTCCTTCGCCGCCCGCGCACCAGGGCCCTGACACGCTGCCAGAGCAGCTCCGCCGCCCCGCCCCCAACCACCACGCCCGCCATAGCCACTCCAGGCCCCCCCACCCCCGCAGCCCCACCCCGCCGCGACAAGGGAGCAGAGCAGCCCGCCATGCCTCCAGGAGGGAAAACCCACCCGAATACCCAGCCAGCGAGCTAACCCGCCCAAACCGCCCCCAACACTACCCCGCCCGGAGCTGCCCGCCCCCCCACACACCAGCGGCGCGCCGCCAGCAGGACCCCCACTCCAGCACGCTCCGCCCGCCCCCGAGAAAAACAGACATGCCAAACCC
>JAGKQL010000931.1:38495-49872 GCA_018398635.1 Cyprinodon brontotheroides
TCTGTGAGTCTGCATCTGGGGCTAGAAATCCTGCTAAATCATGACACATACAATTTTGTTAAAATTCCTCAACTGAATAAAATCCTTCATGTTCATTGTGGCTCTGTGAAAGTAAAACTCCAGTCTTATTCTGGCAGGACAAGTATATGGCCCTCTTTGCTTCATTGATAAAAACATTTAAAAGTTGGGCCTTTTGACTACTTTTTCCTATTCTGGCATACTCAGAGATGGCAAAAGTACTCACTTTCCGTACTTGAGTAAAAGTACAGATACTTGTGTTAAGAAATACTCTGGTAAAAGTGGAAGTACTGATTAAACTTCTTTACATAAGTAAAAGTAACAAAGTACAGGCTTGTAAATTTACTTAAAGTATAAAAAGTAATAGTAGAAACCACTTTTTCATGCCGCTGCTCTCAAGCATTTTAAATGATGTTCGCTAATAGACTAGATCTCCTGCTAGGTTCATTTTCAATCATCTCGTCGTCTATACTACTATAACGCCACGCCACCAAGCTGAATCTGTTGATTCATGAATATCACAATCTGTTCATTCATCTTGTAGTGGTGCGCCAAATGCAACGTAGATTCCCATCCAATTAGATTGAATTTGGTATTGATGACATGAAAATAATAACGGTAACTCCATTGAAATGATTCAAAACTAAAGTAATGAGACAATTTTTTAAAAATGTAAGGAGTAGATGTCATGATTGGTTACTGAAGTAAGCCCAATATGCAGAACACAAAAGGAGGCTGATGAAAAGGATTTAACAAGGTTTATTGTCACACAAGCTTTTATGAATATTGCAACTGGAACTGGTTCAAGGCCTGGGGGTAGGTTCACTGGAGTCTGCAGGGATGACAGTTCAGTTAGCACAGGAACTGATGAGTTAAGAGACTAGAGTTTGCTGAAGTATACCTTGAAGGAGTCCGGGTTTCTCTTTGAGAGGTAACTGTTGGATCCAGAGATTGTTTTGTTCAGCAGAGTCCAATAACTGCTTCAGCGTCTTACTTCTGACTTTGAGGGCAGACCTTGATTTAGGTTTCCAGCTCTAAACGCCAAGAGCTGCAGGGGAATCCAGAGAAGAGTCTTCAGGTTTGGCTCCAGAGGGCAGGCTCGGCAGGTTAAGCTCATGCAGAGCTTCAAGGAGAGACAGGATTCCTGTGAGGCAAAAACAAGGAAGAGTTAGAATCTTGTCTCAACAAGGAGATAGCAAAGATTCTCAGGTTTACTAGGCTCAGGTTGCTAACCAAACTAGATCAACACTGCGGCGTTGAGGCAAGGTCTGAAGGCAGGTTATATACTGGAGGATCCTCTGATGATGAGATGGGCCACAGGTGTGTTGGAGGCTCAGATCCCAACAGTACCCCCCCTCTCAACGACCGCCTCTTGGTGGTCCAGAAGAAGTCGATGGGAGGGAGGCGCTCATAATCCTCTATCAGGGCCGGATCGAGGATGTAGGAGCCAGGAACCCATTGGCGATCCTCCGGACCGTAGCCCTCCCAATCGGCGAGGTACTGCCATCGCGACCACCTACGCCGACGGGAGTCCACCGATCCGGCGGACGGTGAAGGCAGGATGTCCATCGGCGTCCAGGGTGGGTGGAGTGGAGTGGGATGGAGGGCACAAAGGACTGGTGACAACTGGTTTAATCTGGGGAGACATGGAACGTGGGATGTATGCGGAGACTCGGAGGAAGGTGCAGGCGTACTGGCAGAAGGGTTAATAACCTGGGCAATCTTGTATGGGCCAATGAATCTCGGAGACAACTTACGAGACATTCCCTTTCTCTATTTTATTTATCTAACACCGTTCAGAATAGAACTTCACACACTGATTCTCTTTTTAACATATATATCACACTGCACACGTTGAACCTTTTGTCGGCTTGTTTCATTATATCCACAAAGTCTTCTTCCTCAATGGTCCTTGCAGGCAGGCCAGAACTCCCAACCCACTTTGCCACTGAGTACTCCAGGGCTTTCTGCTCTTTGCGTCAGGTTTGTACGGTGGGGGTGCATCTCTGCAACAGGCTTCCCTGGTACCTCTCCCCAACCTCTGATTTGGCTGTGGTTTCACTGTGACACTATGCTTGAGACTCGAGAGTTCTGGTTTAAATTCTTTATAAAATATGTTGAAGCCCACAGACTCTTTGAGTGGGTGCCTTCCTCCAGTGTTTTTCTATTCGCATTGTAAACGAAATGGCTTCATATATCCAGGCGTTGTTTAACAAATAGCACACCGGTAACAACAATGACTACGAAGTTAAGCTATGCTACTTGTTAGGAATCCAGTTTGTGTGGGTTGTGTTTTGTGTGTGTTATTTCTCTCCCTCCACCACGAAGTGGCGCCCTGTTCTGGTTGGTCCTCCCACACACCTGCGGCTGGTTGCCTCATTACTGAGGACTATTTAAGGCGGTGGACTGTCACTACCTCCACGCCAGAGTGTTTGCCAATTTTGGTTACTCTAGCCAAGCTGAGTTTTACTGATTATAACCGGAGTGCTTTGTTTCAAGCTGAGCCTAACTTTGTTTTGTCTTTTACCTTTTCGGCAGGAAGCCCTTCCTGCAAGCTGGATGTTTGACCTTCTTCCCCTGGAAGGATGTTTTGAGCCTCTCACACTGAGCAGGGGATTAACCTCCACAAGTTCCGTTCATTCCTCCTGGATTCCCACGTGACAGTCGCTCAATAGCTTCTCTCAGGATTCAACCAAGTCTTAACCTGTCCACCCTCCAGCGAGTCTCTACCTCTGGATAAACCCACCCTAACTGGATTCTGGGAGGTCTTCTCATCCAACGTGAATCCCATTTTCTCTGTCTCTCCAGCCATCGCTCAAAGTTCCCACGGATCCTGAACTAACCGCTGATACTTCCCTTCCCTCTTCCAGTTCCGGTTCACCCACACACTGAGTTTCCTGAATCCAACCCCCGCTGTCCTTATCAATAAACCTGTTCAAACTTTTACCCTGGTTTTCTGTTTGGTTTTACTGCATGTGGGTCAGATCTCTTAAAGAAAACCATGACACTACTACTGACTGAGTGCTGCGGGGCACTGTGGGACAGGCACCGTGTACGGACAAACACTGCAACAACGCGTTATCTTCTATAAAGCTCAAGAAACATGTATGTTAACAATTACAAATTAATCATAAACAATTACATTTCTTAATGTCCATTCGTCAATGGATCGTACCTTTCGTCTGGTCTTAGTCTTGTTGACGAAAATCATTTTTTATTTTCGTCATATTTTTGTTTTCTGGAAACAATTTTTGTGCGTTATCGCCCCTCGTCATTGTCACGGGAAAGAAGGAGCGTTGACGAAATATTTTCGTCACTGTCATGGTTGACAAAATTAACACTGACAGGTAGAGTAGTTAATCGATACATCATTCAAAATTGAGGGTAAAACCAACTGAATGCTCTTAGTTGAATAATTCTATTTCTCACCAGGATTATTGGCCTCTCACCAGCAGCAGATTAAGAAATGTTGCCAGCCCCTGGGCCTGACATGGTCTTGGCCCCTCAACCCCCCGCGCGTGCGGGCGCACACACACGCACGCGCTATGCAAGAAATACTGTATACTGTGAACAGACATGCACACTGTCCTGTACAGAAGAGTGCACATACTGCACACACACTATTAGGTATACCACACAGACACTGACAAGCACAGGTTTCACACAGACACAGGGGGAGGGGATAAATGGCCTAAAAATAAACATTTTGGAAAATGATTATGCCCACTTCAGTGATGGTTCATTGGGTCATTTGAGAGATATTATGTATTGGAAGTTGGTAGCTATCATGAAATAAACCCCCCACCCCACCCAAAAAACTAAATCGGACATGATTTTTGCCCCCTTTTCCTCCCTTCTATCATTAAAAATAAAATAATATCTTAGGAAAACACTTTGGCATAACGGCAGCTGTGCAGCAAATTGAGGCTCAAAGTCTGTATCTATTTGTGGTTAAGCTTGAGGAGAAGGAGAAAGGTAAAATGATAACATGCATCGGAGAGCACCACAAAGAAAGGTGTAGGCCAGTTCATGGTACAAGGGCTGCATGCAGGTCAAGATAGCCCATTTCCAAGAATGCTATAGTGGCTGGACAGGCACTGGACATGTCCTGAACTCAGTGTCAGACGTGGCTGCCGAATACTTGGATGAAGTGAAGCAGCTGACAGATCTCATGCTGCCCCATCTGAAGACTGTCCTGGCCAGGCAGAGGATGGATGAGGAGACCTTCCCAATGGACCCTGTCAGTGAACAGGCTAGTAACATTGATGGCACCCCTGTGCACAACATTGGGATGGAGAGACAATGTGGCAAGGTGGACTACAAACTGAAGAAGTTGGGCACACTGAACGCAGTCAATAGGTCAATAATTTTACAGAAGTGCCAGGAGCTTCAGAGGTTTCAAGGCAGCAGCACAAGCAAAAAGGGAGGTTGAACTCAACTGGAGTAAATTCATGAAGGCAAAATTCGAGAGTAGGGCAGATGAGAAACAAGAGATGGCTCAAAGAAAGGAGAGTAAGAGACTAGACATGCTGGACACACTGAAATCTTTTGATGGCCCCTTCACGATAGTGGGGAAGTTGAAAAGTTCCTTGTGGATGAAAGTCTGCACAAGAATGCAAAGCTGCAGAGAATGAAGCTTGAGGTTCAGTTTGCCAGAGAAAGCACCAAGCTTCTGCCTAAAGTCAATCCTATCTTCACAATCCAGGTGACACTTCCCAGAAATGGCGAAAGTGCAATTCTCCAAGTCATAATGGATACTTAGAATTTTATGGTGGTGGTAAGTATTCATGAAAACAGGTAGCCTAACATTAGTGAATGGGTGAATTCTGGAAATAACCTAAAAATCTTACACAGTGCACCTTTAAGCAAGGGGTTTCTTTCGTGCTTTCAATTTTGCAAAATCATCCACCACATCATTGAAGTCCAACTCTCTTGTCAGCTCACTCTCAATTGCCATTAGAGATAACGCATTTAATCTTTTCTGAGTCATTCTTGTGCGCAGCTCATTTTTTACTCTTGACAAAAGAGAGAATGAGCGTTCTCCCTCACAGTTACTGACCGGTAGAGTGAGAAAAATCTGTAGCGCAATGTATGTATTAGGAAACGTAGGCTGTAGTCCAAAATGTATTATTGTTTTGAGCAGTCCTGAAGGGGTCCTCTCCTCATCAGTGTTGTTGAGCTGTATAAAAGATTTGAACTGTATAAGCTCCTGTCCAAGACTTTCATTGAGGTCAGATGGGTATGATTCAGTGAGAATCTTGGCCTTGTGAAGGACTGAAGCATTGGACTCTGTATCCAAAGAGAAAAGGACACTGAACAAATTGTTCAGATGTTTGTAGGCCTCCAGACGGTGATTAAGGCTTGAACTCAGTTGATCAATAGAGGCAATAAATGTCTCTATTTGAAACAGTTGCCTTCCCTCAAGCACAACATCTGGGGATGCTGATTCATCAGCAAACTTTTTACGTTTCCTCGTCCGTTCAGCCCTGTAAGATGGGGTGCCACCCAACATGTTTAAGGCTTTCTGCTCAAAATGATCAAATAGATCTCTTTGGGAGAGAACAAAGGTGCGCAGAGATTCCAGCAATCTAACTGCTGTACCAAGGTCCATGTCTGCTTTTTGAAGTTGCAGACTTGTGGCCTGAAATCTGGACAGAACAGTGTCCCAAAAGCCTGCCATGAAGGCCATCTCAAGTGAATCCAGCTTCCGCACTAGACTGTCAGCTTCAGTTCGTGTGTCTCGTTTCTCTGTGTCATCAGTGGAAATAACCTGTAGTGCTGCTTTTATTTTACTGTAGTTCTGCCACAGTGCTTTGGTAGATTCTGCACGGCAACTCCAACGCGTGTTGGATAAAGCTTTAAGTGTGAGATCTATGTTGGAATTGCCAAATACCCTGTCCCATCGGTGTGTGGATGCAGTTGTGAAGTTGTAAATAGACTGAATCAAGTCAAAATACTTAGAGACTTCATTTCCACATCTGTCAATGCTGTTGACTCCCACCAAATTCAAAGAGTGAGCTGCACATGGAATATAGTGTATTAATGGGTTGCTTTTCTTTAAGTGAGCCTGCAACCCATTATACCTCCCTGACATGTTGCTGGCATTATCATAAGCCTGCCCCCTGCAATTTGACAGCTCTAACCCTAGATTTTCCAACACAGACATGACACAGTTAGCCAAACTTTCACCTGTATGGCTAGTAATGGGCTCAAAACCCACAAGCGTTCAACAACACTGCCCTCTTTGCTAACAAAACGGAATATGAATGTCAATTGGTCCACATGAGATAAATCTGGGGTTGAATCCACAATGATAGAGTAGTATTTGCTTGCTTGCAGTTCATCTGCTATAGCCTGTTTGGTTTTTGCACCCATCAATTCAATGAATTCCTCACAAATGGTGGAGGACAGATATGAGGTATTACCTCGACCCATCTGCCCAAACTTTCTGATGTGATCCTTTAGAAAGGGATCAAATTCAGCCAGGACCTCCAGAATACCAAGGTAGTTCCCATTGAGAGGAGACCCTAACGATTCATTTTTACCCCTAAATGCAAGGCCCCTTTCTGCAAGGAATTTAATGACTGCAACAACTCTTTGTAACACCTGCCTCCAATAGCTGCTCTCTGCCTGAAACTGTTTGAACAGGTCTGCATCAACTGTGGCACCTTTGGCGCGGTTCAAGACTGCTTGCATGCAGGTTATGTGCTCAGCACTTCGCTCATGTTCACCAAATCTTTCTGAGTGTTTCCAATCACAATAGCCTGTCACAAAAGAATGCGTTTTTGGGGAAAACAGTTTGCATGCAAAGCAGTAAACATTACCAGTAGAGGGAGAGTACATCAGCCACTCTCTTTGTACTCGTTGTCCATTGGGCAAGTGTGAAGTAAAATGTTCATTGTTTAGGCATCGGGTTTTGCCTCCTAGCCCACTGTTCCTCACAGAAGCTGGATAATGGCTGTGACGGTTGTGAAATGATTTTGCACCTCTTTGAATAAGAACTTCCTTCATTGACTCAGTGAGGGTCTCAGCCCATTTAGCGGGATCACTAGGTAGAGTTGTCACTGTAGATGGTGTTGAAGAAAGATTCAGCTCATTTTCTATGCTGTCCAGAGGTGCAGTGACCTCACATTCATCCGAGCAACTGGCTACTGCTGAATTGGTTGAATCATAAGCATCAGAAGCATTTGGTTCAGTGTCTACACTTGTAGTGGTCTCAGGATCTTGGGAGCTACATGCTAGCTCAGGTGCATTGCTAACCTTAGCTGAATTTGCAGTAGCATTTATAGAATTGCTTTCAGCAGATGTCTTTGTACTGAAGAAGCTGGAGATATTTGGAACACTCTCAAGTAAAACTGATTCCTTTTTTTTCTTTTCTTGCTGAATTTTTTTTCTAGCTCCTCCACTTAAACGTTTATGATCCATATTTCCCTTCTTTCTTTGCACATTGGCTCTTTGCCTATCACAACAGATAAACCAACTATGTGTGTGTGTGTGTGTGTGTGTGAGTTTGTTTGTGTGTTTATGATCGGTGCTGCTTCCTTCAAGTGTGTGAGGTGATTTAGAAAACTAGCAACCCAGCATCAACACTCCAAAGCAGAGAATAACAGCTTACTAGCATAGACAATTGAGAGCAGAGAATCAACTGATTCGTCTGATAGACAGCAGGAGAGCAGAGTGGTCAGTGATGATCGAATCAAGAAAATGTCTAAATGGCAAGGGAACAGACTGATTTGTACTGAGGAGAAAGAGAGAGAGAGCCAATTACAGTGAAATATATTCCAAAAGAGCCAAGTGACTAGCTGAAGGCAGGGACAAATGCCTTGGAGTGACCAACAAGAGTGCAAAGTACCAAATGGCAAAATGTGGGAAGACCAACAGGCAGATCTGCTTTTACCACTTATCTTCACAACCAAAAAGTCGCTAAATGATGTTTTTAGTCGCTAGCCAGGTATGGCCAAAAGACACGAAATCTAGCGGCAAAGTCGGTCAATCACACTGACAGTGAAACAAATATTTTGAAAAGATAATAATTGTACAACTTTGTGCACTTTTGTCTTCTATCTAAATATTTTCACAAAGGACACCAAAATGTTGCTATCTGCAGGCAGCTTGCTAGCTATGATGGCAGCAACGATGTCTGCCAGACAGGAGAGAGTGGTCAGTGACGATCGAATCGAGAAAATGACAAAATGGGTCAAAGACCAAAAAGTTATTAACTGACAGCAGTGACAAATGTCAGACTGTAAACTTTTTCGAAAGAAAAGGACAAAATGGGAAGATGCTGATAGTAACAGCAAAATGGAAAATATAAGAATTTCCAAGTAATGCTCAACTCAAGTGTGTGTGTGTGTGTGTGTGTGTGCGCGCGTTAAACTTCTTGTTGAATGATTTCAAATTATCTCTGAGTCTGAACTGAGGGAAAGGAAACCAAATTTTGAGCAGTCTCTCACGAGTTCAAAATACCAAATGAGGAGATTCTAAAAGAACAGACCGGTTTATGAAAGACTCGATGGGGGAGGGGCACAGCTAAGAATACTTGAGTGAGATTCTGTGATCCAAATTCGAGATAGAGCTTTTTGATAATGATAATTTGTCAGAGTAAGGTTGTGTAATCAAAATTTGAGAATGAGCTTTGTCAATCAATCAAGAATATTTGCATTAAGTTCTGTGATCAAAATTCAGAAACAACCTTTAATAATTGATAAAGAATATGTGAGTGAGGTTGTGTGATCCATCCAATTTGAGAATTAGCTTTGATAATAATGATTGAGAGCCTCTGGCCCTCTGTGGATCATGGCCGCGGGGCCAATTTTGCCTGGCCCCTTGGGGCCTCTGTGGGTCGTGGCCGCGGGGCCAAGTTGGCCTGGCCCCTTGGGGCCTCTGACCCCTATGGATCGGGGCCAAGCTGGCCTGACCCCCTGGGCCTCTGGCCCTCTATGGATCATGGCAGCGGGGCCAAGTTGGCCTTTGACCCCTTAGGACCTCAGGCCCCTCTTGGGGTCGCGGGGCCAAGCTGCTGACCTTGCTGCCCCTTGGGGCCTCTTACCCTCTATGGATTCCGTGGCCGGTGTGTCGTAACCCCTTAGGACCTGTCTCCCCTTGGGGCTGCCTCTGGCCTCCCAGTGGCTTGGCGCCTGAGGGGCACCTTTGCCCTGGCCTGCCTTAGCCTCTGTGGAGTCGGTGGCGTGGGGCCGGGCCCTGGCCCCTGGGGCCTCTGACCCTCTATGGGATCGGGCAGCAAATAAGCCCCACACACGGCCCCTCAGAGGCCTCTGGTACTTCTATGGATCATGGCGCTGGCCAGGGTTGGCCTGACCCCCTTAGGACCCCTCAGGCCCCTCTGGGGCACGCGCTCCAGTGGGGCCAAGCTGACTTTTGCCCCTTGGGGCCTCTACCCTCTATGGATCATGGTCAAGGCCAAGCTGACCTGGCTCCTCAGCCCTGGCCTTCTGTGGCTTTTTCTGCTATGCCGGCCAAGTTTGCCTGGCCCTTTGGGGCTTCTGGCCTTCTGTGGTCGTGGGTCGGCCAGCTGGCCTGGCCTCTGGGGCCTCTGATCGCCTGTGGGTCGTGGCCGCGGGGCCGGGCCAAGTTGGCCTGGCCCCTTGGGGCCTCTGACCCGTGTATGGATGCGTGGCAGCGGGGCCAAGTGACCTGGCCCCTGGGCCTCCTGACCCTCTATGGATGCGTGGCGGCGGGGCCAAGTTGGCCCTGGCCCTTTGGGGCCTCTGGCCTCTGTGGGTGGTGGCGGCGTGTGGCCTGGCCTTGGGGCCTCCTGACGTCTATGGATGCGTGGCAGCGGGGCCAGGGCTGGCCCCTGGGGCCTCTGTCCCTCTATGGATCGCATGGCAGCGGGGCCAAGTTGGCCTGGCCCCTTGGGGCCTCCTGACGTCTATGGATCATGGCGTGAGGGGCCATGTTGGCCTGACCCCTCGGGGCCTCTGGCCCTCTATGGATCATGGCCGCGGGTCCAAGTTGGCCTGACCCCTTGGGGCCTCTTACCCTCCAGGCCTCATGCTTGGGTCGTTGCGGCGGGGCCAAGTTGGCCTGCCCTTGGGGCCTCTGACGTCTATGGCTTGCGTGGCAGCGGGGCAGAGATTGACCTGGCCTTTGGGGCCCTCCTGACCCTTTTGTGGGCCAGGCCGCGGGGCCAAGTTGGCCCCTTGGGGCCTCTGACCGCCTATGGATCGCGGGCCGCAAGGGCCAAGTTGGCCCTGGCCCCTTGGGGCCTCTGACCGTCTATGGATCATGGTGGCGGGGCCATGTTGGCCTGGACCCTTGGGGCCTCTTACCCTCTATGGATCATGGCGGGCCAAAGTTGGCCTGACCCCTTAGGACCTCAGGCCTCTGTGGGTGCCGTGGCCACGGGCCAAGCTGGACCCTGGCCTTGGGGGCCTCTACCCTCTATGGATCATGGCCCCTTGGGCCTCTACCCTCTGTATGGATCGTGGCCGCGGGGCAAGTTGGCCCTGGCCTTGGGGCCTAAGATTATTATTTTTGCAAAAGTAGTTTGCCCGGAGTGCAGCGGGGCTAAGTTGGCCTGGCCCTGCGGGGCCTCTGGCCCCCTGGGCCTGGGCCCGGTCATTAATCCACCTATGCCTCTCACATTCTGGGTGGTTTCTGGAGGGGCTGTTAAAATCCAGTTATCCGCCACCAATTTTGTGACTTAGGCTAGGCTATCAGCAGAGTTATTAATTATCAACCAAAGTAATTTCCATCCATCCATCCATCCATCCATCCATCCATCCATCCATCCATCCATCCATCCATCCATCCATCCATCCATCCTCTGACACACTTTGTCCCAAGTGGGGTCGAAAGGGCTGCTGGTGCCTATCTCCAGCTGTCTACGCTGGCAAGAGGCAGCAAGGCAGCAGCACTACCCATTGCGCCACTTAGCAGCCCCTAAGTAATTTGTCTCTATTTATTCAAATGTCACCAAAATGAGGGTGAGTCTGCCCTGAGTGATACACCACTCGCTGCACAATAAACATTGGCTGGTTGAGTGGCTGGGGTTGTTGGCTGGGTAAGTGGCTGGCTGCCGTGGCTTGCTGGCTGGGGTGGCTGGCTGGGGTTGTTGGCTGGGTGAGTGGCTGGCTGCTGTGGCTGGCTGGCTGGCTGGGGTGGCTGGCTGGGTGAGTGGCTGGCTGGGGTGGGTGGGTTAGTGGCTGGTTGGTGTGGCTGGCTGGGGTGAGTGGCTGGCTGGGTGAGTGGCTGGCTGGGATGGGTGAGTGGCTGGCTGGGATGGGTGAGTGGCTGGCTGGGGTGGATGGCTGGCTAGTGTGGCTAGCTGGGTGAGTGGCTGGCTGCTGTGACTGGCTGGGGTGGGTGGGTGAGTGGCTGGCTGGTGTGGTTGGCT
>JAGKQL010000932.1:0-22941 GCA_018398635.1 Cyprinodon brontotheroides
AACTAAAGTAAAACTCTGTCATTATCTGACGGTTTAATGTTTTCAGTTCAGTTTATTTTATATAGCATCAATTCATAGCCATCTAATTTTACCTGGTATTCTCTACTATCAGTTCATAGACTGAATAACTAGCAGAGCAGTTTGTTTGTTTATCAACAAACACTGCAACCAAGATCTTACAAATGTCTTTAGATTTACTTATAATGGACATCCTAACTGTAGTAGACTCAGTGATAATCCCACATCTGTTAGTTTACCCTGATCCTGCACATCTCAACATAAGTATATTTCCTATGAAGGTCCTTTGATTTAGAATGGATTACCTCCATCATTAATATATACTCATCAAACCGCATCTAAAAATAGATTTGATAAACTCATGAATCTTCCTATTACTGTATTCATTATTTTGTTCATGTCTCATGAACAAAATGATCTTAATATTCATGTCTCATTTTCTTATTTATTACTCTTTATTACTATTAAGCTTTCGTTTTTAGTCCACCTTCCTCCAGCAGAGTCCGCCATGGAGCTGAGCTGCCTGCACACCTGTGACTGATCATCTCTATCGAGGACCACAGTAGTATTTAAGCTGTCTTTCAGACCTTGCCTGCAGCCGCAGTGTTTAATCAGTTTGGTTAGCACCTAAGCCTAGAACCTCCTGAGAACTTTGCTATCTCTGAGTCCAGTTTGGATTCTAACCTTTGTCTCTGCTTCCAGGTTACACCTGTTTTTTCCCCTGTGAAGCTCTGGAAGAGCTTAATTGCCGAGCCAAACTCGAAGACTCTCTTCTGGATTTCCAAGCAGCTCTGGATTTAGAGCTGGAAACTCAAACCAAGGTCAACACCCTCACTAGAAGTAAGACGCTGAAACAGTTATCGGACTCTGCTGAACCAAACCATCTCCGGACCCAACAGTTCCTCTCCCAAAGTCTCTTCTACGCATCTCAAGGTACAAACCAGAAACTCTCAAGATCAATTCCAACCAAGCCAACGCTAACTGAACTGTCTCCCTCACAGACTCCAGTGAACCAGTCCTCAGGCCTGAATCCAGCAAACTGTACATTTATTTTGTACTTGTGTACCAATAAACTTGTTAACTTTTCCCCTGAGTCCGTTGTGTTCTGGAATCTTGGGCCTCTCAGTAAACCCATCATGACAGAACACTGCGGCCAAACACAAGGCCCAGCAGATCACCTCCGCCGTCGCTTGGAGGAGCAAGATGCCCAAATCCAAGGACAAACTCAAACCCTCCGTGAGTTATATCGTTTGGTTGATACTCATAATCATATGCTCCAGAGTTACGCTAACTATATGAACAGTGCTAACGCCACGCCAGCAGCTCAACCATTTCCGGGTCCAGTTCCACCTCCGAGGTCACCGGCAGTGACGTCATCCGAGTTCCGCCCAAGTCTACCTGAGAAATTCTCCGGTAATGTAAAAGACTGCAAGGGATTTTTATTTCAATGCCGTCTAATTTTTCTGAACTCTCCTGGCAGTTTTCCCACGGACCACAAGAAAATAACTTTCATTTTATCTCAATTGACAGGAAGAGCCCTGGCCTGGGCTCAAGCCAGGTTTGCCTCTGATGAAAGCCTAAATTGTCAATACTCAGACTTTATTTTTGAGTTTTCTCAAGTTTTCAACCAGGAGACCCGATCAAACCCTTGACTCTCGTGCTCTTTTTCATCTCCAAACAGGGGAATTCGATCAGGGGCGGAGTTCTCTATTAACTTCAGGGGACTGGAGGCTGCAGCTTCCGGATCAAACCAAAGTGCTCCTAAAGGGTGCCTATTTTGGAGGCATTAAATGAAAAATTACATAAGATGAACTGGCTACCCTCGACAACCTGCTACTCTCGAGGAAACTTATCCATTTGACAGGTAAGCTTAGATATCCGGATCCGAAGCTAGAAACAACTCAAATACAGGGAATCTGTATGCCTCCTATGCCCCCTACCCCAGCCATGCACTGTTAGCTTCCTGCTCCCTACAGAACAGTTATCCAGACCTAAGCCTAAGATTCAGCTCTCCCTTGCTCTGTCTAGGCTTGCATATTGGAGAAACGAGATCAAACCCATGCAAGCTAATACTCAGGGCTGACCCCTGAAGAAAAGTAAAAGACTTATTTTTAAAGCAAACTTTGCATCTATTGCAGGAGAGAGTGGTCATTTCTTATCGCTTATGCCCTGCCGAATTAAAAGTCAGCCCTCAGCTTCTGAGGTTCTGAGGAGTCTATGGCCATGATAACTCTGAAAAAATCTCCTCGCCTTTATACTGCCAATTTTATTTTTCCGGACCAGAGCCTCTCATTCTCTGCTTTCATTGATTCTGGTAGAGGCTTAAATTTATTGATTCCAATCTTGTCCAACATCTGCAAATTGAAACAGTTCCTTTAACTCAGCCACTTAGTGTCTCAGCTATGAGGGGAAGAGACTTCACCAAAGTAACCCATCAAACCCAAACCCCTTGAGCTTCTGATCTCAGGTAATCATCGAAACCATAACTTTCTCTGTGTTTCCCTCAGATGTTCCCCTCTGGTGCTGGGTTTGAATAGCTGGAGAAACATAATCCCCATATAAATTGGACTGATGGTCATGTGTGGAGTCCTGGTCACTCGATGTCATGAACATGCCTCGAGGCAGTTCCCCCTGTGGGGTCCCCAGAGGTGGGGGAGATGGGCGCCCCTGGACCTTTCTTCAGTACCTCCCACTTTATCTTGATCTGGCTCCCTGTCTTTGGCCAAGGTCAGTGCTAAGTCCCTTCCACCCACAGACCATTGACTGTGCTATCGAAAGCAATTACCGAGCCCCGCTTGCCCAGCAGGTAGTAGGCAGCAACATCTCCAAACCAGAAAGAGCAAACCATGGAGAAATACATAAAAGCGAGTCTTTAGTCAGCTGGAATAATTAAGCCCCTCTTCGTCTCCTTTGAGCAGGCTGCTTTGGATTTGGAAAGAAGGATGGTTCACTAAGACCCTGTATCGATTATAGAGGCTTGAACAGATAACAATCAAAAATAAGTACCCTCTCCCATTGCTCGCTTCTGCTTTTGAACCTGTCCAAGAGGCAACTGTTTTCACCAAGCTAGATCTGAGGAATGCCTATCACCTCCTCAGAATACGAGAGGGGGGTGAGTGGAAAACAGCATTTAAGACTCCCTTGGGCCAGTTTGAATGCTTGGTGATGCCCTTTTTGGACTAACTAATGCCCCTGCATGCTTTCCAGGCCTTAGTGAATGATGTTCTCAGAGACTTCTAAATGTGTTCGTGTTTGTCTATAGATGACATTCTAATCTGTTCAAGGATCTTTCAGAGCATAAGAGACATGTCCGCCTGGTTCTTCAGGAGACTGCTGGAAAACAAACTGTTCGTCAAAGCCGAAATGTGAGTTTCATCAGTCTTCAGTAACTTTTTGGGGTTTGTGCCGGAGGGGCGGGCAGGTTAAGCCTTCAGAAGAGAAAAATAAAAAAGCAGTTTTGGAGTGGCTGGTCCCAGAGAACCGTAAACAACTGCAGAGATTTTTAGGTTTTGCTAATTTCTACCGGCGATTCATCAGAAACTATATAGCCAAACCGCTCTTCCCACCAACCCATAATATCATCCAAAAGAACCTTCCAATGGACCCCGAGGCTCAATCTTGCATTTGATAAACTTAAAACCTTGTTTTCCAGAGCTCCAGTGCTGATCCAACCCGATCCGGCTCCAAACAATTCATCCTGGAGGTTGACGCTTCAGATTCAGGCGTGGGGGCAGTCCTATCCCAAAGACTTCGACACGGATCAACGCATTCATCCATGTGCATTTCTTCTCCGTAGACTTTCTCCCCGAGAGCAGAACTCACGGCGTTGGGACCGAGAGTTTGGCCATCAAATTAGCCTTTGAGGAATGGAGACACTACTGGCTGGAGAGAGCGAGCACCCAGTTCTTGTATGGACAGAATCACAAGAATCTTGCCTACATCCAGTCCAAGAAAACAAGCCAACCCTCGTCAGTCAAGGTGGTCCATATTCTTCTCTCGATTCAACCTCATTATCTCTTACAGACCTGGATCAAAGAGCGTCAAGCCCCATTTCTCTCTCGCCTCTACGGCGGGATCCCAGTCACTTCAACCTGTCCTCCCTGCTTGTACTGTAGGAGTTGTCACCTGGGAAATCACCGATTTAATCAACTCTGCCCTGGCCTCGAACCTGACCCAGGTAATGGTCCTCCTAACCGAACCTATGTCCCCGTCTGTCAGATCTCGCCTTATACAATGGAAGCATTCTGCCAAATTTTCGCTCATCCGGGGTGAGCAGGACCCTCTCCCTGATTTCAAGACGTTTTTGGTGGCCTACTCTTCACAGGGATGTTAAAGAGTATGTGTTGGCTTGCTCTACTTATTGCCAGAAATAAGGCTTCACATTAACCACCCTCAGGTTTGCTACAGCCTCTCTCCCAGTGCCATGCCCCATGGTCCCATACCAATCGATTTTCGCCACTGGTCTCCCAATCTCTCGAGGTATGTCTACTATATTCACCATAGTTGATCGATTTTCCAAGTCCTGTCACCTGATTCCTCTCTAGAAAACTTCCCACGCCTTTCAAACTGCTCAGCTTTTTGATCAAACATGTTTTGACTCCATGGAATCCTTACAGGACATTCTCTCTGATCGTGGACCCCAATTCATTTCCAGGTTTGGAAGGCATTCTGTTTCCGCATTAAACTGTAGTCATCACTAACCTCTGGCTATCACCACGCAGTCCAACGGCCAAACCGAGGGGATGAACCAACACCTGAAGTCAACCCTCAGATGCCTAACTTCCAATAACCCCACCAGTTGGGTCAAGTACATGCCTGGATGAAGTCGCCCACTGCTCTCTCAAATCAGCTTCCACCCGGTCAGTAGCCTTTTCAGGTCAGTCTGGCTATCAACCTCCTCTTTTCCCAGGCGAAGAGATGATATGGTCCAATCGTCAATCAGCACATCCGCCCGTTGCCCAGGCGCATCTGGAGGGATACCATCACCTCTCTCAACCGTTCCTCTGAAGTTGTTAAATGATTACCGACGCAAGAGACATCCTGCCCTTATTTTCGAAGGACAGGAACATCACGCGGGACCCCCTCAAGGGAATGAGTAAACTCGGATTCCGGACGGGGTGTCCGGTAATCAATGGCTCTTCCATACATTTGCAACTTCCTCTGACCCCCCTCAAGGGGTTCCCGCGTCTCCCGGTAAACCTGTCATCCGACTCCCCTCCCGTTCTTTGGTCGATTGACAAGCCTTCACCGTCCAGGTGGAATCCAATCCATCTGCCATACTGTCGTTTACGGTCCGAGGAGGGACCGCCAGTTCCTCCTACATCCTCGACGCTAGCCATTCGAGGGTACAAGTGCTCCCTCCCATCTACCTCTTCCGCGCCAAAGTGGATTGAGAGTACTGTTGGGAAGCTCCAGTTCCACCTCCCTCCACCATCGCCCTGGATCCTTGAGCTGGACATCCACCTTCACTGATGGGATCAGGAGGGACCACAGTATTGGCTTCTCTTCAGTCCTTGCCTCGTCGTTGGGTGTTTAATCCAGTTTGGTTAGCACCTAAGCCTGGACCTCCTGGTTCAGAAGAGGTCAGTTTGGATTATAGAGCAACTGTCTCTGCTTCCAGGTTACCTGTTTTTCTCCATCTACCTCTTCCTGCGGAAGCCTTCCTTCAGCCAAACCTGAAGACTCTCTTCTGGATTTCCAAGCAGCTCTGAATTTAGGGCTGGAACTCCAACAAGGTCAACACCCTCACTAGAAGTGTTGGCTGAAACGGTTGCTCCGGACTCTGCTGATCCAAAAAAGCCATCTCGGACCCAACAGTTCCTCTCCCAAAGTCTATTTCTCTGGCATCTCCAGGTGCAAACCAGAAACTCGCCAAGTCAATTCCAACCAAGCCAAGCGCTAACTTCTGAACTGTCTCCCTCACAGACTCAGTGAACCAGTCCCCAGGCTTGAACCAGCAAACTGTACAATAAACTTGTTAACTTTTCCCCTGAGTCCATTGTGTTCTGCATCTTGGGCCACTCAGTAAACCCATCATGACATAGGCCAATTTACACTTATTAAACTATATTAGTATGATAAAATAATGCTATTTTTAAATATTATAATTATTCATACTGAACACTCATGTCTCTGTGATGCACCCCCCCTCCCTGGCAGTGTCGTTGCAGAAGGGGTGCAGCTTAGTTGGATGTAACATATCACTGCATGTACTTTCCTCTGAGTGTTTTCATATCTTATGTTTTATTTGATTTACGGCCTTTTGAATTTTCTTCTCACTGAGATGTGATCTAGAAACAAACTTCTGTACTTGACCATTGTGTAACTTAAGTTTGAAACAACTTTTTATTTTAAATTAAGCTGCTATGTTTCTTATGCAGTAACATGAGAAACATTCCTTTAGATTTTCAGGTATGGTTTATAGTTTGTAAAAAGTAATGTCATGTTTCTGCTTAGCCTCCTCTGTTTATAGTGGTCCTTTGAAATAATGTTTCCATTTTCCAGCTGTGTTTAATTTCTACCTAAAAGAACACATAGGCTGGTCACATATTATGAGCATCGCCAGCCTTTTCTGTCTGTAGAGGGCATGTGCACTAGGTGGCGTCTTATTTCCTCCGTTTGCTATGGTGGATCATGCTTTCTGTGCTCTATTGATGATGGCTTTTCATCATGCTCCTGCTCACCCTGAACAGGAGCTACAACTAGAGATATTCGGATCAAGGCAGAGTTGAGTTTCCATATTAATATCAGCTGTTCTGAAAATCCTAAACATCTCTAAGCGAATTAGTTGACTCAGGAAAGCTGCTCTCAGCTCAGAAGAAATCAAGCCCCTGATCTCCACCTGTCCTCTGGGTGCTGCTCTTTTCTTTTGTTTGATCATAACAACACTTAATGTTGTCTCTATTGGTGCCCATGTGTGTCAATCCACCTTCATCCAGGCACAGGAATTCAAAAACCCCCATTGGAAAACCTTGCAGGCTGTGAACTCTGAGCTATTAACCGTCTCAATGTAAACCCATCATCTAAAAGTCTGGTGGTTTATTACACGGAGTACAAATATTATAACCCTTCCTGTTAACAGCACCATCTGTCCTTCAGGCTCCATCTGCTGCCCTTTCATTTCTCTTATCCCAGGAAACACGAACACACCTTTATCACCTGCTGCTTTGTCTCTTTATTCAGCTCTGAAGCATTAACCCTGGGAGCCGTGGCTCTGTAGGGTCAGGTTACAGTGGCATAAAAAAACAGTTCTCCCAGCACTGACATCCATTTTCTCTGTGTTCTTTGTCTCCACTGTGTTCAGATTTGGCTGATATTCTATTATCATGGTGCTCCTATTCCTAACCTATTTCATGGTCCCCATCAGTCTTTATTCATGTTTCCACTCATCCAATAAAACCTGCCTAAAATCAGCAGGTTTTCATGTATATTCATTTTGAAAGACTACAGTGAAAAACTATCACTAACTAACTCAGTGGAACAAATTAACCCATCAGTTTCCCGTCTGCAGAGTGACTTGTGTCAAACAGGTTAATCTAATAAAAACTAAACTGCAGCTCTGACCTATAAACGTGTTAGTGAGAGTTTAAAATAGTTTTTAACCTTTTTAATTCAATGTTTTACCTTTTATAACAGTCATTTATAACAGAACAGAAAAAAACCTATTTGCATTGTGATATCTGACACCACTGGTACATAGAAATAGATAATATTTACAGTGGGAGGAGAAGCAAACATCACTGATACTGTATCCTGGTAACACTAAGATCTTTCTGTTCACCTACCTGTACCTCAGTCTGTCTTTTATCCTTAATAAGTATTGGCGTAAATAGGACTCCAGGACTTTGAGGGGATCTGGGGAAACAGTAAAAAAATAATGAGTTAAAACAGCTCTACATGAAAAACTGTGATGTAAACAAAAAGAAACTATAATGTTCTCTAAAGAAAGTAATATCTAGAAAGGAAGGAAGAGGGAACTAAGCAGCAAACCTTGTGGAACATCAGAGACCAGATGGAGAAAAAATACAGGATTAAATGTGAGTCTGATAATAAGAGCTAATCAATTGGTACAATTATTTTCTCTCCAAAGAGCTTAAGATTACAATTAAAGTGACTGAAGGATTAAATGGACAAAACTGCTGCACACAACACATAATATGATTGACCCTCTGCTCTCTGTTTGAATGAGTTAAATAAAAAATAAATAAATATTATATAAATCAAGAATTGTTTTACATTTATGTAGTTTTATTATTTGAAGTTAAACCATCATTTTCTCTTAGTACCAACTTTAATAACCAAGTAATTAAAACATGTAAACCCTGCTGTAATGCTAGATCTAGGTAATCATCACTTTTTTCTGCTCATCAAAGTAGTTTCATCTTATAAACTTTATTTGTACAGAAAAATGAGGGAAACCTTAAAGGAGCAGATTCTGTCTACAGATCAACACACCTCCAACATTTACTGCTGAGAGTTACAAAATGTTGGGATTGAAAAATGATTAAGGTAGTTTTGGACAGAAATCTTGAAATTATCTCCATTCAACTTTAAACTAATTAATATCAAGAAAATTAATAGGAAATACATTTTTAGATTTAGATAAATTCATTAATCCAACCAGGGGCAATTTCTTGCTTTTAAAGTTTAACAGCTAATATCTAATGGATTCACTAATGCAGGAGAGGAGCAGTATGCTTCCCATTTATTGAACCAGTCTCTAATCATCACAAATGTCCAAAACCAAAAATGTTCTCTGTTATTTCCTTTAAGATTTAAAACAAGAAACCAGCTGCTCTGTTATTTCCTGTTTCTGCAGTTTTTATTATTAACATTTAAATGTGGAATTTAAATGGTAAGTGGAATTAAGCTTTTGCAGGAGGGAGCAGCATTCATTTAATGTGTGGAGTAAGAAGCAGAAGTTTTGATTAAATATAACCAACATGTTCTGCAGTTGAAGAAAATGGTGATTATAAATGAAGTTGTTTTCAGTCTTATTTCCTCAACCTGAAAATGAAAACAATCCCTCAGAGGTGGAAAACCTGCAGAGATCCCTGACTGTAAGGTGAGCTTCTGCCTTCTAATGCAGACAGGCTTCAATAGACAGGCTTTTTTATTATATGGGCCCCTCAGCATCAGGATGAAAGGAGACATTTTGTGCTGATCTCTGCAGGAAGAGATGCTGTGAAACACCAGGTAGAACATGATAGAACAGGCTGTAGCATCATTACTGAACATTAATGTTATTGCTGAATTCAAAGGAACTTGGGGCCCAAAGAAAGATACGAATATTTGTGTAGATCCATGATGGAAAAAAAATTTGTTTATTTAATGTAAATATCCTGCTAAACATCTACTAAATAAAAGCTTGTTAACCATTATAATATGTTATTTTAAATTGCAAAAGGAAAAATTATCCTGTAAAGGCTTAAAACATTTCTGCAGTTGTAAACATGTACAGACACACAATTTTAAATATCACATGCTGGATTAAACCTGGTTTAAACATTACATGAATAATCTCCTCCTTAAAATAATAAAAACTTCCTTTTACTTCATCAAAACACTTAGCTCATGTGATTCCCATATTTTGGGATTGAGGAAGATTATAGGTTTTGAGTAGATTTTAAAAATATATTCCTATTAGGTTTATTTTATTCAACAGGTTAAATAATTTATGAATTAATACTCAACATTCAGGTTATGTAATGACATTTGAATCCAGTCTTTGTGGGTTGTGTTTTTGGTGTTTTTTCCTTCAACTGTCACCAGGTGGTGATTCTGTGCTAGTTGGTCCTCCTGCACACCTGCAGTGCTGGTTATAAATCACTAACTGGACTATTTGAAAATGCTGACAGTGACTAATCACTACATCAGGCGCCAGAATGTTTGCCAGTTTTGGGAAGTCATCCTGCAAATACTGGATTATTGGCCTTCTCCCCCCTGGAAGGTTTTGTTTGAGCTTCACACTGAGCAGGGGAAAATCTCCACACATCCCGTTCAAGTGGGAAGGGTACTGGAAATCTACAGTCCGCTCCATTGCTCCTCAGGAACCAACCAAACCAAAACCTGTCCACCCTCCAACGAGCCACTCTGTCTCTGGAAAACCCACACCGACTGTTATTTACTGGGAATAAACCTTTCTCCGCAAACGTTGAGTCCAGTTTACCTCTGTTTTTGCAAGACATCGTTCAAAGTTCCCACTGACCCTGAACTAACCTCTGTGAACTTCCTGTTGCTTCCAGTTCCGGTCTCACCAGCCCTCTGAGTTCACCTGAATTCCAACCTCTGTGACTCCTAATAAACCTGTTAAACTTTTACTCTGGTTTCTCTGTTGGTTTCCCTGCATGTGGCCTCAGATCTCAGGTTAAAACATGAAGCATGACATTTTGTTCTGGTCTCATTTAGATAGAGATGCATTGAAACACTCAGGTAGAACATAATAGAACAGGCTGTAGCATCATTACTGGGCTGAATTAAAGGTAAAGGCCTCCTTTAGATTATTATCATCAGGACCAATGATTCAGCCTCATTATTCTTCTGTTTAGGCTGTGAAGGTGAAGCAGCAGATCTTCCAAATAAAATCCCTCACCAACCATTAACAACATTATAATTATATTAAACTTAAATGTTTTTTTTTCCTGTTAATGCAAAATAAAACATTTCTGATGCAAAAGATTATTCCTGCAGAATATTTCCCACACTTGGATTTATTAAACTAGAATTATTAAATGTATCTCAGAGAAAGAGTAAAACTACCAAATACCTGCCTTGTGTTTGTCTGTCAGATGTCTTTTTGCCCAGATATGTCTGCTTGATCATACAGGCTATGAAAGCAATAATGATGACAAACCCGACTGAGACCAGAGGTGCGATCCAATCTGTTAGAAAAAAACACAACAAACAGTAAAATGTAAGAGAAGGCATCACAAAGAAACATGGATCCATTTTAAAAGTCTGTAATTCATCTTACATGTTCTATCTTCACCACGTTCTGTCTTGATTAACCAACAGGATGTCGTCACATTAACATGTAGAGTCTTGTTTTCTGCAGGGTTGGCTGCTACACATCTGTATGATGAGTCTCTGTCCTGCCTGTAGACAGTGATGGGTAAAGAGACAGCAGAACTGCTCTGGTTCTGGATTTCCTCATCTTTGTACCACATCAGAGACGTTGGTTTGTCCACAGAACAGATCAACCAGCAGCTGTCAGAGCTCACAGTCCGTGTTTCTACTGCAGGAGTCGGAGCAGCATCTGCAGAGATCCAAACAAACTCAGTTAGTTTTTTCAGTGGAAATGAATGGAGATCGAATGATCAAATTTCTGTGTTTTTATCTCTACTGGCCTCATAGTGAGACTTCCATCCCAAGTTTAGCATCACTCTGTATAATTCTTGTTACCTATTTATTTTGATTAACCATAAAGCTGTGGATGGGTTGGTTCATGCATAGCTAGAGGAACTTTTATCCCATCATGCTCCAATAAACATCCTCAGGTTTAAAATCTACCCACTCTCTGGGTCAAGATATTAATGTAAATAAAGAAACAAAGTTGAAACAACTCAAGAAAACTGAATATTTTTTGGATCTTTTTGTTTCAAGTAGCACACTTGGATTTGTCTCGGTCCTTAGAAAGAATAAGAACTAGATCAAAGAAGTGGATTGCATCTCCAAATTACCGCTGCTGCTAGTTTGGTTCAAGTATTGAAAACCGTTTACAGATTAGTAGAGCTATGATGCTGTATGCTTGAGTCATTCAGGCTAAGCTGAAAGTTTCTGGCCACTATTGACTCCACAAACCCGACAAGAGACCAGAGTTCACAGAACCTCCTCCACCTCCTGAAGGTTAGAACTAAAAACCCTCTTCCAAATTGATGGTCTGCATGTGGGTCAGTAAAATGTAAGAGAAGGCATGTCACAAAGAAACATGGATCCAACTTAAAAGTCTGTAGTTTCATCTTACATGTTCTATCTAACTATGATTATTCTGTCTTAGATTAACCAACAGGATGTCGTCTCATTTACATGTAGATTTGCTCTTGATTTTACAAGAAATAACTATATTTTACACATCTGTATGATGAGTCTTTTTCATTGCCTTTAAACAGTGATGGGTAAAGAGACAGCAGAACTGAACAAAAATAGGATTTCCTCATCTTTGTACCACATTAGAACGTTGGTTTGTCCACAGAACAGATAAACCAAGCAGTCAGAGCTACCACATCACAGTTTCTACTGCAGGAGTCGGATTAGCTTCTTGATAAGAGGACTACTTCTGAGAAGCAAAACATCTAAAACATGCTTAAAGAATTCCTCACTCAGTCGTGTAATACAGCTGGCTTTAATGATTCACCAGAAGATGCCATCCCAGTCATGTAGTTTTAATCAGGTCAATAACAAAGGTAACCAGACCTTCATCCCAGGAAAATGTTTGGGAAAACATTCTTAACTGTTTTCTCTAAAACAATGAACAGATCCAGGTGCATTGGTAGATCAGCCCATTTTCTACATTTTGAAGCATTGCCTGAAAGGCTTTGGAACAGAAGTCAAACAGCAAAAAACTCATTTGGAAAATTATTACATGACGAATGCTAGCCCACTGTGTCTTTTAGTGAATGAAGACCCATAAAAGGTCATTGGGTGTGCAAATAATACTGCTGGAAGTGAGGAGCACAGTGTTCCTCCTAGCACTTTCAGAAGATGGATCTGCTATCTTAATCTTACTAGCAGCTGTTGCCTCCAGTTTGCTGTTAAAGCATAGAAAACCTATCCACAGATCAAACAGGCATGCTCTGATGCAGGTAGGGGAACTTTCTCCCATTTTTTCCCCCGAATCCTCAAAATAAGACCAGCACCAAGGAAAATTGTTTTAATGTAGTTTCTATAATTTCTCAATGCAACAAGCACACATTAATATTATAATGGAATTTAAACATAAAGCATCAGATATTTTCACTTCATGCTACTATCTGACATTTGCTCCAAGATAAACCTTTAATCATAAATGCTTATTATATATTTAATCTCACATAGTCATTTTCTATAGTGGACTAATACAGCAGCCTGTGTTGCCATGCAGTCTTAAAGCTGCATATTACCAAATGCTTTTTTTTTATAATAGGGGAATCAGAGCTAGATATTTAAGCACCAACTAACATCCATTCTCACCTCAGAATATCTGGTAAAGTTTTTGGGATCCTTATTTTACTTTTTTCCCCAGTCTGCTCTGCACCCAGACAGATACTTGGGAAATGCTGTGCCAAACCTACACTCATGATTTCAGATCCTGGCTTTTAAATGAAGGATGTTTTGAGAAAGAAGGGGTTCAAAAGAAGGTACAGAATAAATTATTTCTTCCAAAAAAAATATTTCAAAGAGCATTTCAGGGGGATTTTACATGTGAAAGCAGGTAATCAGTCCTTTAAATAACTTAATAGTATGTTTATATATATTACATAATATTTTAATTCAATTGTTTCCTTTTGGTCCTGTGTACAATTTAGCACCAGATCGGAGAAATTCTGAAAAGCATCTCCAAAATTAAAAACCTCTTGTTTAGTTCGCTATCATGCTGATTTTCTTTCAATCTTAAATTTCTTTTTCAGCTTAGATCCAAATGTTGCTGCTGTACTTTGTTGCTGATGTTCAGATAAGTGTTTTTCTTTACATTGAACACCAAGTGACACAACAACTATGATTTTAACTGGAAACAACTTAAAGTGATGCAACAAGGTAAAAAAACAAAAGCAATCTAAGTTAAACTTGAAATGGAGGCAAATGACAATATAAACACCAATGGAGATTTTATGGCTAATTTATAGGACTGAATGAAAGTGATTATAGAAGGGGCCAAAGTCAGTCCTTTAGAGCCAGTGTCCCTCATGTTTTAAATGTTTCCCTGCTTCAGCACTCATGAAAAATGTTTAACAGTAAAATCCTGTTAATCAGGTGTGTTAAAGCAGTAAAGCTTCAAGGAAACCGGCTCCTGAGGACAGACCTTAAACATTCCTGGATTGTGTTTAATTATCAAATTAACAAAACATTTATATCCTCCATTTATTTACTGCAAAAAGAGTCATTATAAATAAAAAGTACTATGAGCACAAACACTATTTATAAAATCACAGGTTTTAAAGTTTGCTGATCTGTAAAAACTGATCAAACAATGTTTAAAATGAATAATATGTTTCCAGAGAGGATTCAGAGGATGATTCAGGTACGGGTTCATCACTACCATGAGACAGGAAGCCGCTTATTCAACAAAATAAAGACCAGAATCAGAATATAAAACAAATGTGTTCGACCATTGAAGGTTTTGAATTGGGAAATAGGGTAGAAATTTAAATAAAGCTGTGTTGTACACTTTAGAGATGTAATAATACAATTAAAAATATTATGAACAAATATCACAAATAATTATCATGATTGCTGTGGATCACCTAGTGTACTGTATTCGTTATTATTCATTCTTTGTTATCATATTTTTGTTTTCCTCTCCTATTTTTTTTTCTTTATTTCTAGCTACTGATTCAAAGTTTAACTAAAAATCTGTAGGAAGGAAATTCAATATAAGCCTAGGCTTCTGCCTATAGATTTTTGGTCAATGTACAACTGTATTGTTTTTTTGCATTGATATGCATTTCTAAAAGAAAAAAGTTCTACAAAAAAAAGTAACTAAATAAATAATTGCAGATGCAGATGACATTTATGTTTTTGTTTCTGGTTTAACTTTTCCTATAAGTTGATTTAAGAACAGAAGCAGGCTCTATATTAATTATATAATAGCAGAAACTTCATATCATTTTGTTTGATAGATGAAAATCTCTCTTATGAGAACCTTCTTTGTGTTTATAACCTTTAGTCAAATCTATTAGACTGTAAATTAAAACATCTCTTTCCCTCACTTATATAAATTTAATTTAAACATAACTTTTAGAAACTAGATGTTTCCAAAGGTCATTTTTGATTATCAGAAGATGAAGATGTGGCAGCAAACAAATAAGAAAAAGAGCAACTGATTGATTGATATTAGACCCAAAGTGGTCAGTATTATTATTAACTTAAAGAAAATGTTACTCACCGTACACTGAGAGAGAATAAGAGAAAGAAATCTTTCTTTGTTTATCATCAATTTTATAAACTCCAGAGTCGATCTTCTGCAGGTCTGTGATTGTAAAGAGTCCAGAGTCTTTGTTCCAGTGAAGTTTATTAATGTATTTGTCGTCTAGAATGTCATGTTTTCCATCTTTCACCATAGCAAGATTGTTGGCCTTCTCTCCATCTAAAATAAATCCACGCTCCATCAGAGGATCAGGCAGAGTGATGTTTCCTCCAACAACTCCAGTCAGGTTCCTCTTCAGTTCCTCAGCAGGAGATAATCTCATCATCGCTGTAGAACATCAACAGATACAGTCAGACCAAACTGTCCTGGAAACATCTTAAGTTTAGTCAAAATTATTAACTATAAAGTTATTTTCAGCATCAGTAACAGCAGCAGCCTCACTTCTCCTGTAAAGGAGGAACATAACTGTCTATTTATGCATTTGTGTTTTGATTGTTAGTCTGCAGCAGAAGGATGGGGAGAAGAGAGATGAGAAGCAGGAGGATGAGGAGAAGAAAGGGGGAGAAGGAGGAGCAGGAGGATGAGGAGAAGCGAGGGTGAGAAGGAGGAGGAGCAGGAGGATGAGGAGAAGCGAGGGGGAGAAGGAGGAGGAGCAGGAGGATGAGGAGAAGAAGGAGAAGGAGGAGGAGCAGGAGGATGAGGAGAAGGGAGATGAGGAGGAGGGGGATGAGGAGAAGAGGAGGAGGAGAGAGACAGATCCAGCAGCATGATGAGGACACAGAGCAGCATTAGTAAAGAACAGTGATGAGGGAAAGCATGAAACAGCAGCAGAGCAGGGACAGTCAGCAGCTTTGATGACAGAAGCAGCAGAACTCAGTGAAAGCAGGAGTTCCACCTGTTCCTGGACCGGCAGGTGAAGTTATTACAATGTGGGCAAAATAATGAAAGTAATGACTTGCGTTGAAACTGGACCTTTCTTTGTTTTTACTAGCTCATTTCTCTGATAGCCTATTGTACTTTATTCGTATGGAAATTTCAGTAAAGGTGATTGTCATTTCATAATATATGAATGGAATTCAGGAAATATTTGAGATGTGATTTCTAATAAAAGCTATGATAATATCCTTAACTTGATGAGGCATCACAGACATTGAGTGAACGCAAGAAGTGAGGATTCCTGTGCTGTGACAGCTGTAGAATAAAACCCAGAAATGATGTTTGTGTGCCACCCCACGAATTTAAGAGGCCCCATCTGGCCACCCCTGTGAAATATTTCTAGAGGCGCCCCTGGGAATGCAGTAAGAGTCCGGGAGGAATGACGCTCTGATGAAGTTTTCTGCAAATGTACTTTATTTGTCTCTTTGGGTTTTAATCTTCTTCCTTGTCAATATTAAATATCTGCACAGACGCAGGCCCACCCATGTAGGTTATTTTTTTCCACTTAGAAACTTTATATTGAATATTTGACTCAGTTACTGTGGTTTGGTATCAATACTTCAGACAAAACTTCTCCTGGGAGGAATGATGGTAACTATTGTTTAAGGTTAGTGACCTCTAAATACAGCATCAGGTTCATGTATCTGACTGCTTTGAGACACCTCAGAGTGAATAATTGAATTTATATTTTATATTAATACTCCAGACAGAACAGAGGTCGATTTCATGGATGAATCATGAGTTAATGTGATTCATTCTGTACAACAATCTCAAATCCAGCAATCAGTTCTCCAAGTGGGAAAGAAGACAGGAGCTCCGGAAGATTGGAGTATTTTTCCAACCTTCTCAAACTTTTCATCCCCATAAATCAAACTATTTTCTCCAATCAGAGATAAATAATAAAGTCTCTGTTCATTATCTTCATTTTTTTAGAGTTAAAAATACCTAAATATTCCAATAGTTAAAGGACTTTGGTCCCCTCTCCTTCGTCTTAAAATGATCGCACCAACCCAACCAATAAAGGGAAATTATCTGAATCTATAAACGATAAACAATGTCAGATCCTCTGATAGACGTAAAGTAACAGAGGCTTCACCAGGTTTTGGCCCAAGCTGATGCAAGTAAACACAGTGCTCAGCATGAAATTTTCAAAGATTTTACAAAAACCATCAAGTTTCTTATTTTACTAATTGAACAGATTTAACAGATCAACATAAAGGCTGAAAATACAACAGTTTGAATTTTTGATCACTGTAATGAAGAAAAGTGTTTAAACTCAGAATCTCATAAACTGTCATAAAGTGATTTTCTTGCATCTTAGTCAGATCTTAAAAACATGTAATTAATTTAAGCCATCAGAGAAGTGTTTACTATAAAAGAGAAAAAGACTATACGAGCTTTATTCTGGAAATGTAGTCAGATCTTAAAAACATGTAATTAATTTAAGCCATCAGAGAAGTGTTTACTATAAAAGAGAAAAAGACTATACGAGCTTTATTCTGGAAATGTATGGGCCCCTAATCTCTTTTTCTATCAGTATTAATATTTCAGTTATGAAAAACTAAATATATAAAATAGTATTTAGGTTTTACTTTGAGCAAAACTGTATCTGTGTTTCATTTGTTTAGATTTTACCATTCTTACAGACATATTAAACATGACGTTCAGAAAAATAAAACAGTGAACAAATGATGGAACAATTGTGATTTATTGATTTAACTCATTTATTTTTTAATACTGCACAAAAAACAGCCCAGGAAGGAAAATGGCATCAATAAATTCACTATATTTCCCAAGTTTATTTAGCAACACTACTTTCACATGTATAACTGTACAGACTGCAGACATGTGAAAGCTGCTTTAAAAATAAATGTTTTGAGTTTCACTGAACTAAAGGCCACAGATTTTTTAGACCTTCATGCAGATCCAGCTAGAAACTCCCAGAGAGAGCCCACACTCTTAATACCAACCGGAACTTTTAGCTCATGTAAACTTCATCTGCTCTCTATCATGACTGCTGAGATAGTTTTGTTTACACTCTGTGAATACAAAATGAAAATAAAGTTTGTCAAAAAGCTCCCATGTAAACTAAGAACAGCCATCTTGCTTCATTTTTCTAGCAGTTGAAGGAAAACATCTCCATCCCTCCCTCTGGTTATTAAACTGCTAACTGTCTCTGATGCCACTTAACTAAAATATGCTCACAATGTGGAACGTGACATTGACAAATGAGAGAGTGGAAGGAGTTGAAATCATATCGACAGCTTTCCAACAGAAAGAGCACCGTTGTTCCTACTGAGCCATATTCATATGATCCTGATGGATGTTGTTTTTAAAGCTTTAAAATGTTTTATTCTGCCTGAATTTGAAGCTTCCTGGTCAGACAGCAGAACATGAGGTTTAATTTACCCATAATTCCTCATTCCCTCTGTCCCTTCCAATGTGGGTCTGGTTCCTTCTCTTTGCTCCTTAATCAATCCCTGGTAAAACTTGTTTTAGGGGAAAGTTACTCGGCTGGGTCCAACTTCAATGTTATCCTTATTGGAAAATAAATTCACTGCATTAATCTAATTGTTTTCACTCAGCAGATCTTCATCTCTATCTGGGTTAGTTTGGGTTCCTGTCTATGAAAACTCAGATACTTGTCTCTAAACTGTCCTCTGAAACTCTCCTCTGTTACAGAGAGTAAAACTGCTGGTGGAAGTTTGTAGAAAAGTGTGGACTTAATTAGAAAATGTAAACAAGAACTCCTTACACCACAACACCCCCCACCCCCACATCACTCTCTACTGCTACAGCCCAGGCTCCATAGCTCCTCCCCCACAGCAGAGACTGCAGCGAATGAGGCCGCTGACCCTGCATAAAGAGCTGTGATACATCCGCTGGTACCATTTGCTTTACATGGATGTACAGCACATTAGAAAGCCGTGGATGAAGAGTTTATTGTTTACAGAAGAGGTTTTGCTCAATTAATAAGTTCTGGTAATTTAATCCCAATCACAAAGAAAAAAACACACAGATAATATAGTTTTTATTTGTTTCTAGACTTGGGTACAATAAACCGCTAGAGTCTGAAAAAAAAAAACTCAGATGACCCAGCATTCCACCAGCATTTAAACGCACCGTGCACACAACAATCTGGGAACTCTCTGAAAGCGGGAAATGTGTCTCAAAAATATTGTTGTACTCATGAACTGATTTGTGTCTAACTGTAACTCTGTCTGTGTGCTTCATGTGATCTGTGAACATGAATTTAATGGTTTGTAAGCATTGGAACATTTTTAAATATCAGATTTGTTTGTGTATTTTTATTTTGGATTCATAACTTCAGTATATTTGTTTTTGAACAAACATTTACAAGTACCTGAAGTTATGCAATAACTATTTATAAAGTACAGAAAATTACAGATCTAGCATTACAGATAAAAATCTATGTTGAAACCAAATTCTCTCCATAAAGAAGGAACTAAACTTGTTCAGTCAAGTCCTTCTGCTTTTCTAAGTACTTAAGCCTAAATGTATTTACATTTTTTCATTTATATTCTGACCTAAAAAAAAAGTCTAATTAAACTGTAACCACTGTCTCGCCATTATAATCACTTAAACCATTAGTCAGCACCATCTGCTTTCCCAACTTCACCACAAGTTTCACACTATAATTACAGTTATTTAGACATGTGAGCATGGGTCATGTTTGGTTGAAGCCTAAACACTGCAAGTTTACCAGCAGATTATGGATATTTTGATAACTAAAACTGGAAGTTATAGTTATTATTTCTTTAATCAAGGGTAAACAATCATGGAAATGTTGGTCAAATGATTACAGCTGACAATAATCTTAATTACCAGGTGTTATTATCAGTGTACCTTTGTGGCTGGACGTCTTAGACGGGCTGTTAAGATGTCCAACATGTCTCCATCATCAGTAAATGTCACTAACTTGGTTTAGAATTCAGGAAGTGTTATTGATAATTAACCACAAGGATAATATTTGTCTCTGTGTATTGAAGTTGATAAATCAAAGGAATCTGATTCAGCTCTTGGAGACGATCGGTCGCTGTCTCAAAATAATCACAGATAAAAATTATTTGTATTTTTATCAAACCTATAATCCCTCACAGTTTTATCATGTTTAGTAAACTATACAAGCACTACAAACTGCTGGAATAAACACAGACTACATGAATGAATCAATAATCTTCTTTTCATTAGCTCAGCTTTTGTGATGCACTGAGGCAGGACTGGGAATGACTTTCAGCCCTGGCATTTTTACCATCTACACTGCTGCACCCTACTGGGGAAGGAAAAAAAGAAGCACAGTCAAACGTGTGCGTCCCAAATGTGAAACACAATAGGAATACACATTGTGGATTAACAGATCTACAACGTAAGCCCGAGTGTTGTAAAAACAGCCCATTAAAACAATACCATATAGAGGCAGACAAGCAGTTCTTCTAGAAAGAATCCATGAAAGCTCAGCAGTGTGTCAGCATTCACTGCCAGTCTAGGTGGCATGTGAGCAATGAAATGGAATAATGTCAACACCATGGCTTCATCAGTCAACAGACCGAAATCAACAAAACCAGCAGTCCTACTGATACTACTACTATTAAGACTTTAGTAGTGGTGAATGATTGAATTGTCACAATAACAAACCTTGCACACACATTTATTGTCTCAAAAATTAGTGCGATAATTGATAATGCCTTCCAAGAGCTTTTCACACTAAGTTAATGGAAATGACGTAATCACGCATGCATTTTCCTTCCAAAGATAAAACTTGAAATGGAAATTAACTGGACTTACAGTCTGAGATTCCTCGGAGACAGCCGCCTACCATAACCTGCATTCTGTGGGTGTGAGCGGCCATTAGAAGCGATGGACAGCACAGTTTTGAGTATCAACAGATTCTTATTTTCACTGGAATCCTGCCATTATACAAATGACTTTCTGTTGGGAGCTGGAGCCTTGCCATAACATTTTACTGTCCAGCAGGGCTAACGCCAAAAACCTCTCAAACACTTCTCTCTGCACAGGTCTCTTGCCATCAAGACTATCAGAGGATCACTACTGTGTGGTGGCCTTGAGAGGTGGGCTCCACGCTAGACGTAGCGTTGCCAGTGTCCGCTGGACAGATTGGTTCAGCGCTAGGAGCAGTGATCTAGCAGTGATTTTCCATGTGCTTAGCCGCTAAATGAGAGGGAAGCGTTTGTCTCTGCGCCTCTAGGTCAAACAAATTATTTACCTCTGTTTAAGCTATGGAAAGAGCCTAACCTGCGAGCCGACCATCGATATATACCCTAGTTATTGGAATTATCGCCAGCCCTAGCAGAGAAAGGCAAAGCCTTCTAGAAAGAATCCATGAAAGCTCAGCAGAGTGAAACCCAAGCACCGCCAGTCTAGGTGGCATGTGGGCAATAAAATGGAATAATGTAAAGCAATTCGGCGGTTGGACTCTGCTAACACATCCTTCTCCAGAACCAACAGTGACTCTCCAAGGAGAACCTCAAGAACCCCAAGGTACTATTCAGAGCACCATTGGAGACAAACCCCGTCAACGGTACACATTTAACTGTGTAATGGCTCTCTGCCCCCCAGACTCCGGTGAAACCAGATCACATCAGGCCGAACTTCAGTCTTGCATTGAAATACCGTTTACAGTGCTATGTCACACTCCATATAAACTTGTAAAACTTTCATAAGGATGGTCCGTCGGTGGTGTTCTGCATCTTTGGGTCTCCATTAGAGATACCCATCATAAGTCTGTCAACATAGCACAATGAACCCCACCTTTTAGCAAAAATGAGCCGAACCTACCTCAGCGAACCTACTTAAGCAAAACCTGTGAGCCCAACTCAACATGTGGTTTGTGGGCAGAACTAAAAAGCAAACGGCCTACCTTGATGCCTTAGATGTCTTGATGGACCTTTTGTAAGTTGCAATTTATTCTAGATTCCATTATAATATATATGGTTTATCAAGCGGCGGGCAGCACTGCTAACTTGGCAATGGATTATGTTTGGCCCAACTTTCATTCATTAGAATGATTAGACTTTTGATCGAAACACCCATCATGCACCGCCAACATATTTTGCAAATATTTTATCATACTATATTCACAAAATATGGGAACATAATTACCAGTGTATTACTTCCTGAGCTCCTTGAGTTATTCACTGTCACAGGTAGGAGTTTACGGCTGGAGAGGAAGTGTTGGGGCCGGTATAATTTAAGGAGGGCTGGTCCCCTCACGCTGAAATTAGAACCAGCCCACCGGGCACATGCCCAGTATCACAGATTACCAGTCTGTTGATGCACTGAGGGGATGTCCATCAGATTAGCAGCATAAATGATATACAGCAAACAGATGTGTCACAACGATCTTTGGTAACAGTCCAATCAACCAAGTTTCACTCACTACAATAATTAACAATTATCAATAAACACAATGAATTGGATGTGACAGCATTGAGATGTTTATGAAAACAAGTGGTGATGTGCAGACGGGACGCTCCTGTTGTCAAGGCAACCAATAGGTTAGCATTGAACATAGGTAATCTGTAGCTAACAACAGCTAACCATCAGGCCACAAACATGCTACTGCAATCCATTCTTATATGTTAGCAGCTAGTAAGGTTTTTCACTATAAGCCAGAACCATGAAGAACTGCAGCCAAATCTGGCTCATAAAACTAGCTGTCCTCCGGCCACATGGCCCAATCATCAGATGGATTCCGCTGTTAGCAGCAAATTGGCAACGTTTCCACTCCAGAAGTTCTGGATCAGATCTACTCTAGAGAATGGGTCTTCATGATGCACTCCAGCTCCAGTGGGGAGTTCTACAGGAGCTCACAGGAAGTCACACAGCAGCTGAGCAGATTCCCTAGGATCACAACTGGTTCAGATTGCAAAAGGGCAGGCAGTGAC